>JAHNEJ010001384.1:0-135398 GCA_022559845.1 Amorphophallus konjac | reverse complement strand
TTGATGTAATGACTTTTAAAGTTTATGTTATCAGTTCTTATGATGTAATGATATTGTGTACAACATCTTATGAGTTCTTATGAGTTCTTGGTGTAAAGCTTCATATGTTATGGAAAGGAGTTGTGTTGCATGGTTTTCAGATTACCATTCCAGTCAAGCAGGTGTATTTTACAGTGGTGGCTGCATAATGCAGTGACCCAACTCTCACAATGTTGGAGGAGAGCAGAGAGCCTTCAGGTTGCATCCAAGTGGGGCTATTGGGATGAAGCTTAATTTTTGGTGTAAAGCTGAATGTTGCATGGTATTTAAGTGCTGAACTTTGGTGTAAATTTTGGTGTAAATTTTGGTGACTGAACTTACCATTCCAGTCAAGCAGGTGTATTTTAGAGTTGTGTTGCATGGTATTTAAGTGCTTATGAGTTCTTGGGTAAGCTCTCGCTTTAATTGCTATATGCAATCGACAACCATAGAAATCTTCTATGAGACAAATGTTACAAGCGCAACAACTACTACCATGGTCTTGTTGTATGATCATTTTTCATTCTCCCTCCCTCCTCTGGCAGGGGAAGATTGCACTCATTCTCCCTTCCATCTTTGAGGCCTCTACCATGTCGAGAAAACTTGTGTCCATCAGCAACAACTACATAAACACCATGGTCTTGTTTTGTGGGCTATAATCTTGTTGCTTTTGGCAGTGGGGGCATACATTCATCTTTACTTCCCCTTGGTGCAGATCAATTTTATGATGAGAATCAAATTGATAAAAAAAGAAAATCATCATTCTTTACTTCATTCTATTTATGAACGTTGGAGGGAATCTTGTTGCAAGCACTCTCGAGTCTGGATACAAGTTAATGTAAGTTGGGCATTTGGATATGGCCTTGGAACAATATGCATAACTCTTGCTTTAGTAGATTTCTGCTGGGGACCAAAATTTTCAGGTTGGTGAGGCCTAGTGGGAGTCCTATCTTGTCGTAATGCAGTGATCAACTCTCAGCAACAGATTACTTAGATCAGTCCCCCTCATAACTTCCTATTGATTTTTATCAATTCTTCAATCTTCTTCTTATTTTTGTTTCTTCTATCCATTCTTAGTTAGTAACCCAACTAGCCGGTACACAGTTCATTGCATTTGGGTATCCAATATTAGGTAAAAGTCACTGAAAAATATTCTATCATTAACCAACAGGCAATACATTTGGAAGGGACAGATACATGTCATTAACCAAGAGGATCAATGCCTCGGTACCAAATATTTTAAACCCTCATGACAAGATACATCAATAATATGAAGACTACTATAATGATACACTCTTGATTAAATCTCTTATGGATTCTATCTTCTTCTGTAAAGTTTCATTTTACTTTTCAATAAGTTCTTGCAGAGCTTGAACTTGATACTTCACATCCACGGTGGAATGGTGAAAATCATCAACCCAGTTGAAATAATCGCAAGCATTTACAGCCTATACAAAAATCAAATATTTAGTGATCAATTATAAAATTAAATCAAAATAGCACCCTAAATTAAGAAAATAAATACGAAATTGGTGTTTATGTTACCCCCCATCTAGAGCATCCATAAAATCGTCGCCCTTTACTTCTTTCCCGGCTAGAGTTGAAGGTCCGACATGGCCGGTGGCAGAAACACATGGGAGGTTTCAACTTGTACATGGGGTGGCCGGAATGAAGTGCCAATAGATGAACTCTGGCTCATGTTCGCGTTTAGGGCAGAATCTGGTGCAAGGAAAAGTAACTTGGGATCAAAAGATAATGACTGCAGAGCATCAGTGAAGCTAGTGCAGATCCAACCACCTTGCCTGCCGGAGATGAAGATCGTGCTGGGCTGTGATGAAGAACCGACTCACTGGCTGCTTCAACGTTTATCACGGCCGAGCTTCAGTTGCAACCGCGCCTGTGTGGGGGAGGGGAAACCCGCTTCACTGCAACCGCGCCTGTGTGGGGGAGGGGATGAGAGGAAATCGGTGAACGCGCCTGTGTGGGGGGGCGTGGATGAGAGGAACCCCCCCTCTCATGAACCCTAAAAGATGGCTGCCGGTTAGAATGATGGGCATTTGGGTCATTTAACTGCACTTTAACGGGAATAATAGAATCTCCGTCGAATATTCGAGTATGCGTCGATAAAATTTAACTCGGGTGATAAATGAGCATAATTAAAATGTATATAATGATATGTATGATAATACGTTTATAAGAGTGATTTTTATGCAAATTCAAATTTAACAATGGTTACCATGCAAAAAGCCATATTTTTGTTGTTGTTTCTCCCTTTATTTCTGTTTTCTTCCCCTATGATGTATTATCCCCTGTATTTATCTTTTCATGAGGAAGGAAAGAAAAGTTCGCAAGTGTTCTTGTTCGTGATGCATTTCCTATGTGCTCGCATTCATTGCTATCTTACTTCCTTCTATGCGGTCTCTACCGTGTGCTTTTGAGCATAGTAAACTCCTTTTAAGTGGATCTAGTGTTTGGTCCCGCGAACAGTCCAGTGATGCCCACAGCATGAGCATCCAGTGATCCCCTTTAGAAGTGACTCAGAGCTCACCCAACATAATGGGTGGGGGCCCTGAAGCCAGCCCCTTGGAGGGTACCTCTCCGCAGCCTTGGTGTTCTTTCGGATATCGAATTTCTCCTTTTCTATTTTGAACCTGGGTCGCTGAAATTAACGTCTCTGCGGAGCTTTAACTGGCGACTTCCGTACTTAACCGGTGGGGCCTCCCCATGGCCTTAACCGGTAGGTTCTAACTTAGCCGGTGGCCCTCATTGGCACTTAAACTGGTGGCCCTCACAAAAAGGTTTAAACCGGCACCCCCTCATGGGCATTTAACTGGTGGCCTTGGTGGGCATTTAATCGGTGGCTTTGGTAGGCATGTAACCGGCATGCCTCTTCTTCTGTAAGCTTAACCGTAGCACCATGCCCAACGGAGTTGGCATCCAAGCCTCCATGGATTCCTCAACTCCGAGATAGAGCTAACATTTTGGATCCCGAGGGGTTCATGCTTGGACGTCGCAGCCTCACGATCGGCCATGCTCACGCCAGCGAACGGCTCCCTCCTTCGCACACGTCTGCACAATCGAAGCCACCCCCCTGCAGCACAACGGCGGGCAATGGCCCACCCATGCTACGCAGGGAGAGGCCCCCTCTCCCTGCTCCACCGCGCCCCTTGCGAAGTAGCCACGACAGAGCCACGCACCAGCAGCAGCGATGTCAGCATCAACAGTAGCAGCGGCAGCAGGGAACAGAACAAAAAAAAAGATAAATAAAGAAAAAGTAAAAATGGGAGTCTTTCTCCCACAAGAGGACCCTGCGCCTCTATAAATACAAGCCCCCATGGCAGAAGAACGAGGAGGAGATGCTGAATAAATTCATGGGGAACCCATGCTGCTCTAGAAGCTAAAAAGAGAGAAAGGTTTGTGAGAGAAGAAAGAGGTGAGGGAATGGGAGTAGGGCCTGCGGCCCTTGCTCCCTCCCCCTTTGTATTTTCTTCTTTCTTCTTGTTCTTTTTTCGATGTATCCTTCCTCCTCCTTTGATATGCAATAAAAGAAGTGCTCCCGTTTTGGGAGATTTTCATGCAGCAACTTTCTTGATCTTCAGTTCTGATGTTCATGATCCTTTCCCCTCCTTGCTTTGGCAATGTTTCCTTTTTCTACTGGTCGTCACCACGATTAGATGTCAATAGGGAGGTTTCCCCCCTCTCCAAACCCCACCTCGAGACTTGACTAGCTCATAGTCATGGTGTTGAAGGGGTGAGATATATGGGGACTAACCCCGAGATAAATCATCCTATAGGCTTTGCTTTTATAGATTTCCTTTTTGGGGAAGAAGGCACAGTGTGCTCTGTAGGGAGGGTCCTGGTTCTATCCATCCTCATGGATATGTTTTGGGATCCTTTTGCTCATCTGAGCTCCCGTGGGCTGCTCCCCGATTTTCTTTGACTTCCTCTCCGGGTTCTCCTCCAAAGTTTTTGGTCACCTTTGGATCTATGGGGGTTTGCTTCCTCATAGCATGGTCCCCGGACGATCCCCCTTAAAAGGGTGAATACTAACGGCCGCATAGTTCGGCGATAGTTTAAGTCCACGTTTCGGAAATGAGATCGTGACAGCCCGTGGGTCATTGGAGTCCCTCGTAGGTTAGTCCTCGGGATGTCCGTGCCCAATCCGGGTCATGGGGTGTTGCCGCTTCCGTGCGCACCCCGGGGTGTTGTCGCTTTCGTGTGCATCCTTCCTATTTTGGGGCCATCTCGGAGTTTCTCCGTGGACGTGTACCTAATTATCCCCCCCCCCCCCCGACGCTCCGGGTCTAGGGGAGATGCTACCGGATTTTCACCGGGGGATTTGAAGACTGATGGACTGAATTAAAGAACAATGACCAATGGTCTGCACAAAAAAAATGGACAGGTGACTGAATTGAAGAATCTACTATAAACTGATATTCAAAAATGCAATGGTCGACTATAATTTCAGAAAATTGCTGAAAACAGAATGAACAAGATGAAGAAGGTGAAATAAAAGAAAAGAACATGGAATAAGGCCCTCAGGCCAAAATAGAAATCTGTGCATACGTATTTGCATATCATATGGCATCTCCCATTGATTCATCCTCAATTTTCACTACATCTGTGAGCATTGGCATGTCCACCCTCTACTCACATTTCAGAAATTGCATGGCATTTGCACCCACCACGTGCACATGGATTCATAAAATTCGGAAAAGATTTCGTGAATTTTATTGCGTGCCATATGCATTTGGGCCTGTCAAGATCATTCATGCATTCCATACATTGCATGCACTCCTCTGCACGTGCCCGAGGCATAGAACCAACCCAAATGCCGTGAAGTAGTTACCCATTTAATGCTTACTGGCATGAGGGAGTGCGTCGACACACTCTGCACAGTGCGCTGATGCACCTCTGGCCAGGATGCTCAATCCAACCCTTTGCTCCCATGCATGCTTGCATATGCATGTTGCTTGCACCCACAAACTTACATTGATCTATAAGTTCAGAAAGGGGTTTAATGATATCTTTTAGATAAAGAAATTCTTGTCAAATTTCATTTGCATGATAAAATTTCATGGAATTCTCATAAAGTAATCAGATATGACATATTTTCACTGGCCTCATTCACGTTTTAATTGCTGAACGTCTGCTTGCCATGATTCACAAACCAAAATAAAGCAAAGCAAATGACTGATCCACAGACCAATAATAAACAAACAAAAATCAACATAAACAAAAATCAACAAAGCAACAATAAAAGAATGAATGATAAACCATGGATATCAACAAAAATGATAAATCTAAAATCATCCTCAAGAGATAAACGGCGTTCGATCTCGGATTCCTTCCTCTTGACCCTTTGTGCAAGGGATATTAACGAGGCCTTCACAAGTCACGTCTGGGCCCCGGGGATCCACCTCACTATGGCCATGGCATGATCTTGCACGGGGCCAATAACCCACTGAATTTAAACTATTTCGACCAAGATTTAACCGAATTCCTCTATTTCTTCAAATATTATAGATGTCGTACTCCGGCATCCATATGTCCCGATGTTACATATATCTTCACGATGTTTTCGATCCGGACGTTCGTCCGAACATGAAATGGTTAATATATGACCGATATAGTTTCAAATACCCTTTTGCACCCTAGTATATGGGCTTTTAATGCTCTTCAATATACCTTTCATTCTTTTCATGAAATTGATTTTTTAGGCCATAAGGCCCCTTATCTTGGCGATTAATCAAAGGTTTTCTCCTCTCCGAGGGGATGTAATTAACGCCATGACCTTTATGGCATGGCGGGTCTCCAGTCCCGACCCGATACCCACTTTCGTCTGATTAGTCAACCGGCGCGCGCCACTGGCTCTGGACCACTCTAGTCTCGGAGCCTGAACATATTGTCACTATGTGACTGACACGCCCTCGCACTTAATAAATCGATAAAAGATAAAATGATACATGAGATTAAAAAGTGCGCCCATAATCACACACGCATTCATGTCATCATACATGTATAAGGCCGGCATAAAACTCCCTGTTGATTCTCATAAATAGCAATCTTTGCATTCATTGCAAATTTGAGCATATCGTGTCCTTTGCATGCATACGGGCACTTGCTTGCTGTGATCCCGTGGCATATGAAATGATGATGCATGGAGGGCCGGATTACGTCCTCCCGGAGGCCACCATTATGCGTGAGTGAAATACTCTGCCACATACCGAGGATTACCTCTCACGAATATGTAATCAAATTCTTACGTGCCATGGGTGAACTGTTTGCAAAGTCATTTTTTACATCGCGTGAATTTAATCTGAACAATCGGCGTCGAAGAGTACAGCTAGCATACATCACCCTTTACTTGCGCGTGAACCCCGCACTCAGCATAAGCACGAGTAAAACCCCATGCATACATCCTAAAAAAAAAATTCATCATTAGCATTCAAACCTTACATGTAAAACCTCCGTTGACGTCTCATGAGCATGGACATCTAATGAATCTACTAGTCCTTTGGGCTGACCACAACGTGAACAAAAAAAAAATCTGTTAAAGGAGAGGTTGGCTTGTCCGTTGGGTCAGTCGACTGAATTGAGTTTTTCGGTCGATCGATCCGCGAATGGGTCGACGCAGGGCGCTGCTGGGTCGACCCATCCAGCAGGCCTCCTGCCTCTGGGAGGATCGGTCGATTGAATTGTCTTTTTCGGTCAACCGAACTCCCTGTTTCAACAAAAAAAAAGAGAAAAGAAGTAGAAAATGAAAAGAAACAAAACACAAAAAATAAAATAATAAAATAAATAATAATAATAAAGAAAGGGCCTTGGTCATACAATCTAAATAAAAAAAATGATAAACAACATGTAAATGGAATAAAATCTACACCTAAACAGAACTAAAGCTAATAAAATAAAATGCCAAAACACGCATGCCTCGGCGGATGTTTCGGAGATCTCCTCTCCCCTAGACCTCGGACATGGGAACATACACGTTGCCCCGCAACATGGGCTTGGACCTCGGGTTCTCCCGTGATGGCCATGACTTCATCTTGCTTCGGGCCAATAACCAATCAAACTGGGTTCGTCCCCATCGGGAATTGATCCTGTTACTCTTGGCATTAAACATCGAGCTTGCCATACTGACGGCATACATTTGATTGCATACCGCGCATGCTTTGCACATTGTTGACTTCGATTAACATCCGAATATCAAATGGTCAGTTGTTGACCACCAATGCTTTGAACTTCTCTCGTTGTTTTCACCCCGACATGGGGGCATTAAAAAATATACGGATAAGCAAATGAATGAAGAGCAACAAATAAACGGGACATGCATATGCCAATCTTAAGTTTTCTTCCTAATGCATTTAGTATAATTCGTTCGGCGTAGGGCCCTTTTTCCTGGCGATTAATCAAAGTGTTCTCCCCTCCGAGGAGATGTAATTAACGCCGTGACCTTTATGGCACGACGGGTTTTAGTCCTGACCCAAATTCCACTTTCGTCTGATCGGTCAGACGGCGCGCACCAAGGGCTCCCTCGGAACCTGAATAAATCGTCATTTTATAATTGGCACACCCATGCACTAAATAAACGAACTAAATGAATAAACAAACGAATAAACAATAGATGTTCAAAAAGTGCATCCACAACCCCCCTCCCTCACAAGAGAAGACAAGATGGCGCCACACCTCGAGAGCATGTACATGTCCTCCGACATCATCCTCTCCTTCAGCACATGTGCAGGAGATGCACCGCGTCTATCCTCTCGTGTAATGGGCTATCCCAAAATGACTAATCACTTGGGAGGCATATACCACATTATTATTAGGTCGTCACCCCCCCCTCTTCGTCACAAGAGAAGACAAGATGGTGCCACACCTCGAGAGCATGTACATGTCCTCCGGCAACAGATGCACCGCATCTATCCCTATCTGAGACTAACTGAGTGTTCTCACACAACAAATCTCCTCCCTACTTTGAAAATATTTAGGCGCCTTTTGGGCCTCCCATGGGCTAACCTCCCATACATTTATGTGCGTTTCCTCATGAACGTGGATGGAGCGGGCTCAGACACCAATTTGTAATGGGTTGATACCATCTCAAAATGACTAGTCACTTAGAAGGCCCATATCATATTATTATTAGACCCTCACCCTAGTTAATATCTAATATGGGACTAACTCAGTGTTCTCAAACAACAACTAGAAACATCAAAGTAAAAGCGAACTAGAAAATCCGCATGGATCAACCATCTGGATGTCATCAATTTCCACGTGAGGGTGACATGACAATGAGCATGTTGGGGCTTGGGGATGGAGTCTTCGTGGACCTTGATGGTGATGTTGTCACCGGTGCTGAATACCCAGCCGAGGGTGTAGAACTGACAACATAGCTCCGACACCAGTGCCCGTGTTTCCTTGACGGCCATATTCCCTCCTGTTGCTCCAATGATCCTAGAACGCTCGGCGGGGAAGAGGGGGAAGAGCGAGATGATAGAGGGGAGTGACCTCTCTCTCTCTCTCTCTATTAATTGCCAATAATTTTATCTTTTCATAATCTTTACTCTCTAGTCAAGTTAATCATAATTGAGTAATGTTTGGTGCACACTCAAACCTAATTACACATTCTAAGTGCACCCCAATCAAATTTATTTTTTTATTTTTTTATAAAGTGGGGTCCAAGTTATCTTAATTTATGGTGCAATAAACACTCTAATTTGACGGCCTAAAAAATTTAAAACAAAAAAGGTCGATTCAAGATAAATTAAACTCATCATTATTTATTGAATCTAATTTTTTAATTTTTTTTGAGTCATCGGATGTGAGTGTATTTTACGTCATAAGTTAAGGTAACTTAAGTCTCATCATATATATATATATATTTAAAATTTAATTTATTTGATACACATCTGGGGTGAAAACTGAAAAGTAGCCGGAGTGTGCACTAAACATTTGTGATCGTAATTCTATTAATTTCCGTTGAATAGATACCGGAGAACGATAGAGGCTTATTTCTATAAGACGAAGATTATAGGGAATCACAGGTCAATAGATATAACTTATAGACTTAATTGGCAATTAACTAAATTTGCAGGGATTTATACGTAACAATTTCTAAAAACTTTTACATACGCTACATCTTATCTGTGAACTTGTGCTGAGATCGCTCTCTTCCGCAGTTGCCAGATCTGGTTGTCCCCGCCCTCCTCGTTGGTGGAATTGGACTCGTCGTCTCTGCCCCTCCCACCAAGGAACCTAGAGCTAAGGAGTCTAGCAAGCAGGAAGAATCGCAGGTACAGAGAGCACCCCATCTCCCTTTCTTTGGGTTTTAATGCCTTCGAGCCCTGTCGACTTGCACTGTCACAGCGGGTTCCTTTCTCTTCTTTTCCTGTATCTACTTTTGATTTCTCTGTATTCCACAAGAAAGAGGCTTTCTAGGCTAACCCTTCCGTTCAATCAGCATCGACGACGAATCATGAGGGTTTTTCTTTTTTCTTTTCTTTTTATTTCTTACTGGCTTTTGAAAGGATGATCTATCGGGGATCCTGGGTACCTTTGTTTTGTGCACTGACTTCGAATTTGGCCATCTCTTCAGTAATGTGCAAGCGCCCACACAAGCAGATGGAGCTGTTCCACGGACCAAGGAAGTGCCGCACGGGCGCCCTCATGTTCTCGCTTTTGATCCTGACCACCTTCATCATACTTGTCTGCAATAACAAAGGGCAGCCCATGTCCTCATCTGGTCCACTGCAGCTGAAATGGAACAGCTTCCAGCCCTCTGTTCAGTTCCATCCCACAGTGGAGTTTGTTAATGGGACTGACATAATATGGCAGATACCGGATGCGCCGAAAGCCGTGCTCTTTCTAGCTCATGGCTGCAATGGGCGCGCGGCTAACTTTTGGGACAGGTCCCCTGGCTGCCCAAACTGTGTTGGTTTACCTGAGGAAAGGCTTATTACCCTTCAGGCGCTTAGCCGGAAATTTGCAGTCCTGACTGTTTCCAGCGTGGGGAGATGCTGGTCTTTTGGAGATGACAAACTAAAGGTTAAATGGATCATCCAATGGTGGGTTGAGAAACATAAACTTAAGGAGCTTCCAATTGTGGCTCTTGGGGCATCTTCTGGCGGCTATTTTGTCTCGTCACTGGCTGCAGACATGAATTTCAGTAGCATTGTAGTTATGATTGCCGAGGGTGTCTTTGAATCTATGGATATACCAACAGGCTATCCTCCCACACTTTTTGTCCACATGCCTAAGGATCGGATCAGAAAGGTGCGGATAAAGCAGAACATGCAGAGTCTCAAGAAGAATGGGGTTGATGTTAGAGAAATTAGGTGTATGGAGTTCCCATTAACCCCCAAATTTTTATCGGATAGGATCCCTGGTTTGGATGAGACCTTTTCTGTTAAATTATTTGAATTGTTCCATGAAAAGGGATTCATCAACGAGAATGGTTATATGAGGAGTGATGGGCGTGTGATTCATTGGAAGGAAGCTGTTAAAGAAAGAGAACCTTCAGTCGAGAAGTATGAATGGTTGGATCATGTTCAGGAGGAGTTGAATCTTGCATTTGCATACCATGAGATGACCAGCTTGCAAATGGAGGATATCCTTCATTGGTTTGAGTCTCACATGAGCTGATCAGGAATTTTGAACACTTGAGGACATAAATTCTTGGATGCTGCAGTCTTCCATGTGAATGCTGTGTTGCATAATGGAGAACGGCAGTACATTGTGTTCTTTTTATGTTATACTAGAGTTGGAAAGAGGATTCCAAGGTAACATCACCTGTTCATCCATAATATACATAACTCATGGTCTATGTGTAGACATACAAGGTGTTAATTATTTTCTTTGAGGATTGTTGTAAGCCTAACACATTTTGAGTTTTTATGGGAAGAAAGAATGACTTCTTTTTTTCAAGATTTAAATATTCATTAAATGACTGTGACCTAGTCATTTTTTGTTTTTGGTAAATATTGAAGTATTGATCCTTACTGTTGTAACCATTTTCTTGTATTGTAACCCAATCAGCCTATCCACCAGTTGACATGTGCATGCAGATCTTCTAGAATAAGCTGCACTGTGTATGTGTTCTTTGTTTATATCTGACATGTCTTTGAATGCAGGATACCAGTTGGGTGATAGTTGGCTTCAGTAAAATTTATTGGGTTCATTCATTTCTTTACAAGACATCCTTTGGTGAAATCTGCTTGTATATGATTTCTTTGTTTGTATTACATAGAGAGATGGTTGATGCACAAAGGGGCATGTGCAAATGGTGCAAGGAATAGAACAAACTTGATCTCTCCTAAATGCTATGGAAAAAAATAGTATTTGTGACATGAATCCAATTTATCTGGTAAGAGAAATATGCTTTTAGAGCTATTTGGATAACATAGAACACTAGAATCCTTGGACTTTTTGAATCACTAGCTTCAAACCCAGTTGAAAGATTCCCTATTCTTGTATTGCAGTCGTTTTTGATGAAAAATGAGTTAAGATCCCTATTGTAAAATGGTTGATCCTGATTTTAAATTTCAGTATTTATGTCAATCCAAACAAACAGGGATTCAGATTTTTGGTATCTAATCCAGTGATTGCAGTATTTCACATCAATCCAGATGACCCTTTAATGTAGAAAGCATGTTCTGGAGAACTTTCTGAAACAAGTTTATCGGACTCGAATTTATGAGCTGCAAAGTCAGTTTGAAACTCGCTCGACTATAATCTTAATCTTTGCATGGGTAGACGTAAGTACTATGTGTGAGTCTTTATAGATCAACTAGCCTATCTATGTTGGTAATTATGTTCTAAAGATCATGTGTAACCAATCATCTTCCATTGTTGTCAATCATCTTTTATTGTCACATGTCCCATCATGGATAGCATATGCTTAATTATCTGTCAATGTTGTCAATCATCTTTTACTATAATCGGGATGTTTTACGTTGTTGTGTATTCTTTTAGTATTTTCACTAGAAAACAGAATGTCTTATTTAATTGCTTTTGCATGTGCTTTGGTATACATAAGGTAGATAATTAGTGACTGGAGCTCAGGCTTTAGAACTTGCATGTCTAAACCCATGTTTAGTGAAATTTCATCTCAAAAGCCACTTTGGACTTTCACCTCCAGCTTGGGAACTGCTGGTGGGACTAAACCCAATTAACCTTTTTACAGCCACCCTGTAAATCCCTCTTTCATAACCCTGGATTCTCACCACATAGGCAGCTCCAGTTTAGTTCTTCTGGTTGGAAGTCAAATTAACATTTAAATAACCTTAGAATATAATGTTTTACCCTCAATATAGCTGCTTCAAGAACAGTGGAAGCCTGAAAGTCCATCCAATTAGAAGGGGCACTAAACATCCCCAGAATATGCTTTAGATGTATCTGTAGTGCCCAGTTTCCACATCACTGAGCCATCAGTGTATTACTCACTGATTACCACCCTTTCCATTTTAACCTTGTTGGCCTAGAGTTTTTGGATTACAAATATGTGGCTTCTGGAATGCCAAATCTTCAAAACATTTTTGGATCTGGATAATCCTATTTCTGAAGTGCTGGAAACTATAGAAGCTTTAACCTTGATTACTCACTTGATTCTTGTGTATCATTCCCTCTTTTATGCATGTTGTTTGGGATCAATTTAATGATCATCAGGCATATAATATGCAATAGGTAATGCAGACTGCATTTGATAATCTACACATGTATGCAGAGCATGCTAAACTTCTGAAGAAGTGTCTTCTAAAAGACTTGATGAAGGACTGTTTCTCTAATTAATGTGACAGACACTTTCATCTTTAAGAAAGAAAAGGCAGCAAGTGAAATGATTGCTATGCATAGCTAAATAAATTGACTTTCAAGACCTTCTAAACAGAACCAACATACTTAGGAGTAAATCACCATCATCCATCTTGAACATCTTGAGCATAGAATCCTAAAGCCAGTCATTGTCACTGATTTCTTGATTTGTTTCACTAGCAAGGCTGCAAAATAGTTGATAGTTCAAGTCTATGCGGTAAGGAAGAGGACTTTTCCATCAAAATAAGCATGAAGTTTGCAACAGTGATGGATTCTTCTAAACCAAGTAATTTCTAATTGTCTCAAGGTCAGGTTGAGAACCTAGTATGAGGGAAAAAATGCAGATTATTTCACATGTTTTAGCCTTTGGTGATCTCCAGATTTGCCTCCCAGAGTTCGGTCATTGAGAACAATTATTTGCACCTGTATAAATTAACTGACATTTATCTACTGGGAGCCACCAGGTCCTATCTTGCCAAGTCAGTGTTGGCTGCATTGATCTGGTTATTTTTAGGAGATCCAATAAGAGTTCAAAAACCAGTTCAACCTAAGAGAACACAAACAGACCTCCCAGAAGGTAATCTTAATGTGGCCCATTTACCCTCTTTTACCCATCTCTAGGATATTGGTGGGTCATGGTTTGCCAACCCATATACCATACGTGGCGAATGCCCGGTCGCCGGCACGGCGGGGGGGGGGGGGGGGGGGGGGGAGGAGGAGGTGTGGGGAGGAGTGGGAGGCCGTGACTATGGCGGAGGAGACGGAGGGAGGTCAAGGATTATCACCAGTGTGTTCTGCTCCATGGCCACCCTCACGTGCTCCTTCCCCAGCGCCGGCATGTTGGTCCATAGCTGCAGCGCATTGTCATCCTCCCTCAGGACGTGCTACGTACTGCGGCGACTGCGGTGGAGGCTCATGTCCCACCTGCGGCAACTGCGGCGGAGGCTCACATCCCACTTGTGGCGAATGAACAGGGGGCAATTTGCGATCGCGGTAGCGGGAGACGGCGAGGCTTAGGGGGAGGTCAGTGGAGGAGGGGGAGGCTGGAGGAGAGGGCGGAAGGGCCAAGTGGGAGACCGTGGGGCACTATTCATGCGAGTGGGTACTGTTTATTCCTCCATTTCACTTTCATCTGAGAGAATAGAAAAAAGAAAAAAAGAGTCGGGTGCAACACGGTCCGTGCTGTACCGTGCCACCGGGGAACCGGGTCACCCCGACTTGGTGGCATGGCAAACCTTGTGCCGGGTTTCTGCAGTAGGACTTTGGACAGCGAGCACCCTCGCTGTGAGTAACTCAAAGATAATTAGTACACATAATTCCCTGGACTCGAATGAAATTTTAGAAAAAGATGTTTAGTTAGGGATCCTGGATTGCAGAAGTCTATCAAACATTATTAGAAAGAAAGTAGAACATATTGTTAGCTTTATGGATTGCATGAATTCCTATTGTTGCATCCCCCAATGAATTGTCCTGCGGCTTAAGTTTCTGAAGTTTCAGTGAGCATGTCAGGGTATTTTATTTCTGAGAGAGGTGGATGTAATGTTCATTCAATGAACTACATGACATGGGAGTAGAGACATCCAAGTTTCTGTTTTATATTGGAGGGATGCTGTTGCGGAACGAAAAGTGGATCCATCACAGGCCGGACTGGGACTCTCTCTCGGCTGCTATTGGGCTGGGTCGAGACGGGCTGAAGGCAGCGAGGCCGCCCAGGTGGCAATAGACAGGAGCCGGTGTGGCCGAAGAAGGCAGCCAGCGGCTCTGGAGTGGCGGGCAGAAGGTGGCCGGTGTGGGGTGGTGGAGGGGCGGTTGACATTGGTGCCGCTGCGCCAGGTGGCGGCAGAGGGTGGCGGTGCAGCCGCTGCTGCCCGTGGTGGAGGATGGCGGTACGGCCGCTGCGGGGTGCCAGTGAGGGCGATGACCAGGGAGAGGCGGGGTGGTCCAGGCATTGCCGGTGGAGGGCTGAGGCCTTGTTCGGGCTCAGGCAGCAGTGAGGGCACAAAGTTGGCAGGGAGGCCGGGGCATGGCCAGCAGCAGGGGGGGCCGTGAGGTGGCCGCAGGTGCTGGAGGGGTGGTCTACGGTGATCAGGTGAGGCTGCGCAAGCCCACGCTGGTCACGGGCTCGGCGGTGGGGAGGGTGGGGCGGCTATGGAGGCAGTTTGGGTTGTCCGGGTCCGCGGTTGGGGTTGTCGCGGAGGTCAGACATGGTGGGTAGCGGCGTGGGCCGTGGTTGGAGGCGTCCGGCAGTGTGGGATGGACGGTCCATCAAGGCGGTGACCTGGTGGGGGTGGCTGTGCGGTACCGGCGGCCGCGAATGGCGCGTTGACTGGCGAATGCGTCTGGGTCGCGAGATTGGCAACAACGGGGCCGGAGCAGGGTGTTGGCACAGGGGCTCAGTGGGCAGGTCGTTGACCCTATTCACAATGGAGGAGGAAGAAGAAGAAAGAGGAAGAAGAAGTGGGGGGGGGGTTGCGGGAGGAGGGTGGTGGAGAAGGGGGGGGATCGCGGTGGCAGCCCTCCCCTCTATTAGGGGTTTTCACTCTCTTTCTCATAGAAATAGTAGTGGCAGCCAAACATTTTGTCTTTCTCCATTTCATCTCCTAAAAAATTAGGGTACAAGAGTATTTATAGGACATAAACCTCCCAATGACCAAACTAACCCTAAAAGAAAAACAAAATTACAGAATGATGTAAAATGACCTTGCATAAAGAAAAAGGCCGAAACATGTGAGGCCCAAATAAAGATAATATGTTTTTTTTTGACTCTAGAGCCAGACTTAAATAAAAATCAAAATACATAAATAAATAAAACTGACTCTATTAGCTCGCTAGTCATCTTATGTGAAAATAACGCCATCGCTAGTCTTGCTCCGCATCAGATGCTTTAGTAAAAAATATTATTTTCTGTAAATTGAGGTCCAATGTTTTATATTAGCATGGGACATTTTCCTTTTGTATACAGGGATTTTTGAGAGCATATGTATATTACTCTTGTAAACTACCTTCATTTCTTATTTAATTAATTTGTGGTGTACTATCCACTTCCAAGGAAAAATGTATTTACTACAACTTCAATAATTGCTAAGCTTCTACCTAGGTTCCCTAAGCAATGATAATTGGTAAACAACCAATTTACTAGGGTTCTCCCCATGTGAATAGGCTTAGTATTTGCCTCGGAGAGTTGAATTTTACCAATGGTTTATACTTTATACTAATGATGGAGACCGGTAGTCTTTGGGTGGTGATTGTATTCTAGCATATCTAGATTTTTTTATGTGGATGAGTGACATCTAAATTTAGAAACAATAGGCAAGAACTTGGGTTGATGATTACTTGCCTATTTTTGGGAAAATGTGATATCTACTTGGTAATCTTTATCGGCAACGATGCTGAAGAGGATGTAAACAGAAACACCCCCACTCCCCCTCAAAAGAAAAAAGAGGAGGATATCTTTTTCTTAAAAAATTCACCTTCTCAAGATTAATTTCAAAGGGACAAGAACCCTCCGACTGAGTTACCTAGTAACGGCGGACAAGAGCCCGCTCAGCAATCTTTCTCTGAGGTCGTGCGGGGTAGTCTGGCTGGCTGCGGGCGTGGGGAGGCAGCTTGGAGTTGCGGGGAGGCGGTCTAGATGCGAGAGGAGCTCAGTCGGAGGTGACTCCAGTGGTTGAGGAGGTGCACCAGGGTTACTCCGGTCCATGGCGGAGTGGACGCGACCAAGGTCCAGGATTTGTTGAATATGGGTCATGAGGGGGAAGAGGGCTGGGTGGTTTCTCAGCTAGGCAGAGGGGTTTTCTGGGCGGTGGGGAGGTCATAGGAAGAAGTGGAGGAGGCCGTTAGGGGTGGCTTTATCATGGCGGACGGGGCCCTCTTGCGAGTCACCAGATGGAAGTTGCAAGACGGAACGCATCCGGACCCTAGACTTTGTAGAGTCCGGTTGAGTCTGGTCGGAGTTCCGCTCGTCCTCTGTGACGAGCTGGGGGTGAGCCTCCTCCTTCGCAGCATCGGGAGGGTGGAAGAGGGGTCAGTGAGGATGGTTGGTTGAAGGGGGGAGACTTTTGGTGATGGAAGCATTGGCATGGGTGATATGTGAGGAGGATATCCCAGTCGTTCTCTTCGCTAACGTCGATGGCGGTAGATTCCCCATCAGAGTCGCATTTCGCCTGGAGCAAAACTGGCCGCCAACGCCTAAGAAGATGGCCCCTGTTCGACTTTCAAATGCCCCACTGGTACGGCCGGCTGTCAGGTATCCCTCCAACCCGGGAAGCACCCGACATTGACCCGGTTTTTGCTTCTGCCCCTATCCCATTATGCTTAGGATCTGGTTTTGGCTCCAATACTCGTGACTTGCTCGATATCCGGGGTCACGGGGCTATTGGATGTTCATGTGCGATCTGATTTGGTGTGAGACCCGTGACTGTTTTTCTTCCAGACCTTACGCCTTCTCCGGTTGTGCTGTTTGGAGCAATGGTTAAGGAAAATCTCCCACTCTGGCGTGGTGCAGGAGGCTTAGTGGTTGCTGGTCTTTAGCGAGTACCAAACCAAGCCCCCGAAGGTGTGCTGGAGCTACCTGATCAGTCAGAGGTCTTTGGCTGATCCGTAAAGAGATTAGGAGAGAACGGGCACTCACAACTCTCACAGAACTCCAAGCACACACACCAGGAACGAACTCCTCTAGAGAGAGAAAGTTAGAGCGGGACTGAGAGAAAATGACGAGCTGGGAAAAATCCTCTCAAGAGAGGCTTGCTTGTTCCTTAGTTCCTGGGTACATGCTTGTCTTCCCGTTAGATGTGTTCCCCTTTTTATATCAAGGAAAACATTTACAATAAGTGTGACGCCTCCCACGGATGAAGCTCCCGCCCACGTCCGAGTTGTCCGCCATGCACGCGCTGCTGTTGAAACTGACTCCCGAGCGCCTCGTGGGAAGTTGTTTCGCAGGGAGAAGATCACAGCTACCACGTCATGCGTATGCGTGCGCTCCAGCTGCCAGTGGGGAGCTCCGTCATTGTCGGCGTTCTCCACGTCCCCGGGCATCTGAGGCACGATCATCCCGGACCACGTCCCCGGGCATCCGAGACACGATCATCCCGGATCATTACTTCCCCTTTTTCGGGGAAGCAGCTCCTGATGCTTCTAGAGCTGAAGGTGAGGGAACTCAGCCATGCCAAGCTCCCGAGTGAACCATTTGGCAGCGCGGGGTTTCTGTCCTTGCCGCCCGATCCGAAAAGATTCACGAACACCCCGCCTAGTCGAAGCCGTTTTTCGTTCAAGTACAGTGTCTTCCGTTAGTGGCACCTCATTGTCGATGACTAGATCATCTACAGATGGTAGAATCTCACCGGGTTCATCATCTAACATGGAGGGCTCGAGCGGCTTCAAGTTGTCAATATTGACAACAGAATGCATATTCATATAGGCTGGCAATTCAAGTTGTTAGGCATTGGAACCAACTCGACGCAGCACCTTGAATGGTCCATATTTGATGGGTTTGAGCTTTTTACCTTCTCCTTTTAGTCGATCTTTCCCCAGTTGGAGCCACACTAGATCCCCAACTTGAAACTCGCCATGGACGCGGTGCTTATCATGGCGCTGATTGTACTTCTGCTGGGCTCGCTGTAGCTGCTGCTGGACATCCATATGTATGCGTTTTATGCTCTCTAAGAAGCGCTGAGCCTTTGCTGCACCGACCTCTACGGTTTCTGAGGTTGAGCTTGGTCCTACCTCAAACTCCATGTCAAAAGGACTTTGAGGAAGGTAGCCCAAGTATACCTCAAAAGGGGATTTATTTGTGGAACTGTGCACAGCTCTGTTAATGGCAAACTGTAGATAGGGAATGCTTTCATCCCATGTTTTTGGACGGCGAGCATTGTAACCCCTTAATAGATGGACCACCGTCCGATTCATTACCTCTGTCTGGCCGTCCGTTTGGGGATGAAAGGCGGTGCTCCTTAGAAGCTTGGTGTCCATGAATGCCCACAAGGCCTTCCAAAAGTTGCTGAGGAAACGGCTATCTCGATCGGACACGATGGAACTTGGGAGCCCGAAGTGAATCCACACGTGGTTGAAGAACAGTCGCGCTGCGTCCTCACTGTTGATGTTCTTCATGCAGGGCATTAAGACCACCATTTTGGAGAATCGATCCACAACTACATAGATGTAGTCATGTAAGCCTTCTAATGGTCATTTTGATTGGGGAATGCACAGCTGATCAAGGAAGAAGACCACTCAAAGGGGCGCTGCAGGTTAGGCAAGGCAAGGACAGGGGCCTCACTAATCTTTTTCTTTAACAACACGAAGGTGGACTCATGTTTTGGGGTCCACTCAAATTTTTGATTGGCTTTGGTTAAGGCATGTAATGGGGCTGCTAAAACAGAGAAGTTCCATATAAACTTACGGAGATATTGACATGCCCCCATGAAGCTTCGTACCTCGGTGTTTGATTTTGGCACCGGCCAATCTCGAATCACCTTAACTTTACTAGGGTCAATCTGCAACTTGCCGCCTCCTACCACAAAGCCAAGGTAGACCAAGCTGGGCCGTCCGAACTCGCACTTCTTGCGGTTCAAAAGAAGTTGGTGTTGACGCAGCAGTTGGAATACCTTTCTCACGTGCTCTAGATGTTCTTCTTTTGACCTGCTATAGATCAATATATCATCTAGATAAACAATGACAAAATCATCAAGGTGAGGCCGTAGAATGTCGTTCATGAGTCGCATGAATGTCACCGGGGCATTGCATAGTCCGAACGGCATCACTAGCCATTCAAACAAGCCCTGCCGCGTTTTGAATGCCGTCTTCCAGGTGTCTTCTTCCTTGATCCGCACTTGATGGTAGCCGGATTTAAGGTCCAGCTTGGAGAAGATAGTGGCATGCTTGAGTTGATCTAGTAGGTAGTCGATCCGAGGAAGTGGATATCGATTCTTGACAGTAATTTTGTTGAGTGCTCGGTAGTCGATACACATCCTCCAACCGCCGTCCTTTTTGGGGACCAACACCACAAGGAGAGCTACTCGGAATGAGGATGCCCCTTTCAATCGCCTCTGCCACCTGCCGCTTGATCTTGTCGTTCTCCAACACAGAGATGCGATACATCCCTATGTTGGGTAAAGGTGCATCCGAGATCAGCTGAATCTCGTGTTCCACAGCTTGCTGCGGAGGTAATCCCTTGGCTTCTTCGAAAAGATCAGAGTACTCTGTAAGGAGCACTCCAAGTCCATCCTCGTCCTTCCTGCAAGAGAGAGACACCTGGAACATAGGTGGTTCATCCTCGGCTGGGCGTATCAGCAGCAAGATGAACCCCATGTGAGTATTCACCATGCGTTTGACTTGCCCAGCCGTGACCAGTTCGGAAGGTTGTGGCACCGGCTCCTTGTTGATGAGGTATTTCTGTCCATCTTTTGTCAAGTGATATTGTTGTGCTCGTCGATCATAAATGGCATGCCTATCGTATAGATATGGACTACCAAAAACTACTTGACAAATATCAAGGGGAACAACGTCACATATTACCTCATCAACATATTGATGTGTAAGTGCAAATCGAAACTTGCATTGTTGCTCCACTTTCAGACCTGCATCTTTTTGAATCCACCCAAGAGGATAAGGTTGCGGATGTGGCGTGGTTGCAATGGCCAGCTTCTCCACAAGAGCAGCAGAAATTAAAATTTTCTGACTGCCTGTGTCTACGATGGCCCCAACCACGGACTGCTTCACTTGGATCCGCAATGTGAACAACTCCTCACGTACATCGGCTGCCCGGGGACGAGAGACTGTGTCCTTCGGCATTGCCATTAGAGACAGGCTCCCGTCCGCCTTGTCCACTGGGCCTAGGACGATGGGTCCTTCCTGGGCCACCGTGGTTGCTGCCTTTTTCCCCTTGGTATCTTTTTTTAGCTTCTTGGGAGCCAGCTCGGGATGTAGCTTCCAGCACTTTTCTTTTTCATGCCCTGCTATTTTGCAATGTTCACAGTACATAGAGGACGAGGAGGACTTCTTACCACTTTTCCCCTTCTTCATATATTTGCTTTTGGTGGAGTCCTCCCGCCCCTCGCCAGGCTTGCTTCCTCCGAGCTGATTCTTCTTCTTGATCGCCATGGCAGTGATGCTTGCAGTGGCGACGTCCTGAACCTTAAAAAGGCTCAGTTCAGCAGCGATGCTTCCATGAAGGCCCTCCGTGTACTTCATGAAGATGGAGGGGTCATCGAGAGAGACCCCCAATGCCACAGCTTGTCGACGGAACTCAGTGGTATACTCCTGTACCGACTGATCCCGTCGTTGTCGCAAGCTATGCCAACGCTTCTACCGCTCTTGTTCATATCCGATTGGGTAGAACTCCTGTCGTAGAAGCACCTTGAACCTTCCAGGTGACATGCTCGCAGTTGTTACTGCGAAGATGAGCGTTCCACCATGCCAACGCATGGCTGGTAAGCTTGAGACATGCAAAAGCCACCTTATCTCTGCTACTATACCCGTACAAAGTGAAGTAAGTCTCCAGCTGATCGATCCAAGAGTCGAGTTTCTCCGCATCCACAGTCCCGTCGTATGCAGGAATCTCGATTCGGGCCTCAACTTTAAATGGTCGTTGCTCCCCCTTCGTCGACGTGATGCTGACGTCGACGTCGTCATCGTCGCTGTCACCTTCCACATCAGAAGATGCCTGCTCTCTGGACTTGGCCGGAGTCACCTTAGCTTTTGGTGGCGTCGCACCAACCTCCTTCTCATGGGAAGGGGACGGTGCTGACCTTGAGATCCACCCCAGCACAGTGGCCATCTACTGGGTCAGCTGTGCAACCTGGTCAGCAAGACTGGGCTGCTCCAACGCCATTCCTTCGGCAGACATGGCAGCAGCAATAACTTCTTTCTTCTTGGGTGGGCGACGATGCACTTGCAAAATGGAGAGCTCTTCACCAGAGGCCTTGTACGACTTCCTCGTGGAGACCATGCACAGGTAGGAACGAATGCTCCGATACCACTTGATCCGTAAAGAGATTAGGAGAGAACGGGCACTCACAACTCTCACGGAACTCCAAGCACACACACCAGGAACGAACTCCTCTAGAGAGAGAAAGTTAGAGCGGGACTGAGAGAAAATGACGAGCTGGGAAAAATCTTCTCAAGAGAGGCTTGCTTGTTCCTTAGTTCCTGGGTACATGCCTGTCTTCCCGTTAGATGTGTTCCCCTTTTTATATCAAGGAAAACATTTACAATAAGTGCATGACGCCTCCCACGGATGAAGCTCCTGCCCACGTCCGAGTTGTTCGCCATGCATGCGCTGCTGTTGAAACTTACTCCCGAGCGCCTCGTGGGAAGTTGTTTTGCAGCGAGAAGATCACAGCTACCACGTCATGCGTATGCGTGCGCTCCAGCTGCCGGTGGGGAGCTCCGTCATTGTCGGCGTTCTCCACGTCCCCGGGCATCCGAGACACGATCATCCCGGACCACGTCCCCGGGCATCCGAGACACGATCATCCCGGATCATTGGCCTTCAGATGCCGATGTCTAGGGGAAGCGTTCGTCTATGTCTGGGTGGCGGTTGCAACTCCACTCGCCAGCAGCTATTGTCTCCGGTCCACAGCCTTTCCTGCCAAACAGGAGGGGACCATGCTGACGCCCATTCGACGCCCTCTGCGGGGCTGGTACCTGCACTGCCGAACCACGGCCAGTCTAGTCCCAGCCGATGTCGCCAGAGCCATACAATGTCCTTCTTTCGTGAAGGAACTCCAGGGTTTTGATTCAGGACTGAGGCTCTCCCCTGGTATTGGAGGCTATCTCGAGGGTCCTCCCGATCCTCTCTTTAGGCGAGCCACAGGGGATGGAGGCGGTAAGGTCTGCCGGCGGCTGCTGTAGCAGTGGCAGGGAGGGGGAGGGAGTTGTCAGGGCTCTGCCCATCCTCTCTCTTCTGAACGAGGAGAAGACTGGGTGGGCCTCTTGGGGCTTGTAGCGAGGGACGAGTCAGGCCCTCAGTGCTGGATTCGGGTGCTCTGCCTGCTTTGATCGGTGGCAGTGGCCGCATTAGTACGGAGGAGACTCTTGCCCAGCAGGCGAACCCTCTGTGGCTAGAAGGGGTGGCCTGCCTGCCCGAACCGGTATCCTTTCAGTGGCGGATCCTTTGATCCCGACTACCGATTGCGGCAATAGCAGGGCAGTGGAGACCGAGGGAGTCCTTCATCTCCTCTTCAAAATATCCACCTCCGTCGACGATACGATGGGTCGGCTGAGCAGGAGGAGATGGGCTTTGTGGTTGATTCCGTGGGAGGTATCCTGGAAGACTAGGGTGTCATCACCAACAGTCAGCTAGCTGGGTCATCTATAGACTTTGTGCCTCAGGAGTTGGTCGGGGGTAGATGTACCAACACCCAGGGTAACGAGGGAGGACCCCCTATTGGAGGGGATAGATTCTGTTGGAAAGGAGGAAGGAAGCTTGGGAAAGGAGGAGATAAAGGAAATTATATCCGAGGTTGGGAGGTTTATGGGAGAGCAGGCGAGAGATGTGGCAAATAAGATTGGGGTTTCTTGTGAAGGGGTTGATAAGGATATCAAAATAGCGCTTAGTAAAATTTAGAAAAGATGGCTTGCGGGGTTGGCGAGGGAAGCCAAGGCAGGGAAAAATGCTAAAAGACGGGAAAGGTGAGTAAGAGGGGCAGCTGAATGAGCGAGAGGAAGTCTAAGAGTCAGCAAAAGACGAGGGACATGGGGACCCAAAAAAGAAGGGTGGTGAGGGAAGAAAAACTACTATTTAACAGCAAACAAGTACCTAAGGTGGGCGGAAGAATGAGAATTTGTAGGGGGGATCTTTAGGGGGCAGTATGGCAGCATGAATTATGGCAATGGATTGGGTCAAGCTTGGCTGTGGGCAACTAGTTCAAAGCCTTCTGGAATCTCTAGGAGAGAAGCTCGTGATGCTGCACAGTGTGTGGAGTATAGTGTGACAAGATTTATGGAAGGGTGGGATGACTCTTATTGTAATTGGAATAGAATTGTATTGCAGCTTTTGTTTTGGTTGTATGGGTTGGGGTATCCTTGTAATGGTCCTTTTGTCCAGGGGAGTTTTGGGGACCTCTCCCCTCTCACTTGTATATCCTCACATTTCTCTTTTGCATTTTATAAAATGTTGTACCGACCACTTTTAAAAAAAATCAAAGGGATTTGTAGTTTTCAGCCCCTATAATATTTCATATTTATGGATTAGCCTCTTTAGTCCAGATATTTGTTTATAAGCCCTCACAATAACTCATTTATTTTGTAAACACCCTTTTTGAGCGCTTTCTCGTAAACAACTTAGGGGCTTATTAGTAAAGATATGGAGCGTTTCACTAAATAACTAGAGATTTTAAGGAGTTTTAAATAAATAACTGGATTGGTGGGGCTAATCCATAAATATGAAAGATCATAGGGGTTGAAAACAAAGTCCCATTTCAAATACTAAATCAAACCCGTACTGTTAAGCATTGAATATAGCTGGATCATAGTTTAAAAGCTCTTGAGGTAGTTGTGAGGCGCTTTCTGTAAGCCTCATAAGACATAAGCCTTAAGACAGAATGAGGCGTAAGCCTTAGTTTCTTAGGCGCCACCTTTTTAAACAATGGGCTGGATGATGACAAAATTGATGATATGTGATTATTATCTAGTTTCTTTATTTATTTTTAAACCAAATGGTGAAGTATAACAACCTTCATTTGATCTCAGTTTATTTCTTTCTTTTTTTTTAACAGAGTTTTGTTCGTCTAATCACTGTCATTCAAATTGCTTGCCAAGCCTTTTCAGCAGAGTTGGTTGCATAAGCAGACTCCTAACTAACATGTGATTCTTTAGTTTGCCTATTATTATTGTGTGCTCAAGAGGCACCCTCACTGCTTAACTGCACCATCTTGCTACCTGGATACCTCTCACATGTGGCACCTATTTATCTTGCACATGATTGAGTGTTAATTTTGTAGAAAAATGTGTTAAATTTTTTCATAATGCAATGAATTCATGAATCAGCGTGGTTGCCCCTAAAACAATTTTTTATGTGCCTAAAGGAGCCATTATCTGCAGCTGCTTAAGACCTCTGGCTGTTTAGATTTCAATCTGAAGTTTGCCAAAGTTTGTAAATAATATACCTTGAAGTTGCCCTATTTTCTTCAGAAATACGATTGAATTATAGCAACAATTTCTAAAAGTTGACGAGATGTCACATCTATGTTCTTTGGGATATGGATACACATCTCAAGTGTCGACAGAGGACAAATGTTGAACGCATATATAGGTAAATATATATGTACAACATTGATGAAGTGGCTGTTGAGTTCTGGAAAACTTCAGGTCTTGCACCTAAACTTCTCTGCATGTCTGCAAACCTGTTGTTGGAGTTCTCACGACAATTATCTTACAGTCGAAACCTTAAAAATGAGTGAGCCGACATGTTTGACATGTGTCCAACATGGAGATGTGTTGATATGGCCGACTTAGAGTTTCAGCAGCACTTCCTGAGTTACAGGGAGGTATGACATTTTGTGTTTGGGAGTAATGTCTAAGGGAATTTTCCAATATAACTTGGATTAAGAACAGAGAAATAAAACCACAGTAGGATCATCTCATCTCACGTTAAGTGTGTTGAGCTGGTCCTGCAATATGTGTGGGCAGCATTTTAGTGACCAGTTAACGAGCAAATAGTAGCCCTTCTACCTATAGCAGCATCTCTTTTACTGTGCCATGGGCAATCCAAAATTTAGATTTCAGTTCTGGAAAATGCAAAATTTTTATTCCTGAGGAACATAGAAAAGCTGAACTCTGCAGTTCAGTTGGACGCTGCGCAGGTAGTTTGAATAAAAATCTTAAAGCTGAATTGAATGAATGCTCGTGTGGTAGAATTATGTTGATAGAAGTTTTACTACCGTGTCAAGTGTAGAATTGAGTTCTTACAAAGTATGCATGGCATACTGAATGATTCCAATTAACATGGTCGCTCATGTCCAGGCAGTATCATGAGGGACCGTTAAACAACTGGGAGATTCACAGATGTATAGACACATGATTATCAAGTTCTTGAACATAACATCTAAGAAGCATCAGTGACTATTGGATAGTAGAGCAGGTTAATCATAACTTCAGTAGTTGAACTTCACTGTGGATCAAGGGTGACTCCACTACCATTTTTGAAATACCGTAGCGGACGAGATGCATGGGATCAAATCACCTCTAGCATTAGACAAATGTTTGGAAGCATTTGCTAGCTGGCCAGCGTTGTTTTCTTCTGCCACAGTCCTGAAGGAAGCCATAAAATCAGAAACTGTGGAAAAATGGTGTGGATGTGAGTAGTTTCCCTTCAGATCGCAATAGTGCTAGTTGTCTAGATGTATGCAATCTGTATGCTTAGAGAGCAAGAGAGCATATTCATTTGTTTCATTTCCCAGTTGTAAGCTGTCACGCTGTTGAATGAGTTTATGATCATAACCCCATCTGTATGTCGGTGCAATTCCTCTGTAGAGCCGTACCTTTCGGTTCTTCTTCTTCTTTCTGTTAAATTACTTCCGGTCGCAGAAATTTTTGTCATATGTTGAAAAGCTGCTTTGAATACGCTTGGCTCTGGTCTGTATAGATGATTTGAGTTCGAGATCTAGGTGTGGAGTATTAATTGAATTAATTGAGTTTTAATTTTGGATTGTTCGCGATCTCAGGTGAAGGAAATCCATCATTTTCTGACACTTATATAAAGTGATTTTAAGTGAAACATGAAGATTTGGAGTACAGAACGGGCACAGTGAAACATGAAGAGCCGACACCATCCATTGCCATCTAGTTTGTGAAAAATTTTAAGTGCACATTTTCCATTTGTGTCATAGTCGGGGAAGGGTTGCTCGATCGTTCCCTTAAAGAAGTTTTATTTTCGTCGTAAACTTGCTACTAGTGGCGTACTCAAGTGGGTCAAAGATGAAAATAAAAACGATTTTCTGATAAATTTTAACAAAAATTTTAACAATCGTTTCATTTTTCAACTCTCCATCAGAATCGAGCTAAGAGTGCGTTTGAGAACACAACGGGCGTTGTTGCTTTCGAGTTAAAAATTTTCAATTTCTTTTAAGTTTTATCAAATGTCCTAGTGCATCTGGATTTTTGAGCGTTCAAAAAAAGTCATAAGGAAAGATTTATAGATATAAAATTGGGTTTCATCGGATAATCTTCGAAGCAGGTGTAAAGAGAATTTTGTGAATTTTAAATCATTACAAATCTGGGATGTACGGTCAGTGGATTATTTTGGAAAATGAATAAACTGAGTGCGCTCTCGAACGCATTTTAAGAAAATGAATTTGAATTTGAAGTGTTGGAATCGAGTTGAAAATGTATCGTTCGGATCTTCATTTGCAGCCAATGTTTGAGGATTACTTCTGACATGATGTATTTTTATAACCAAAAATGCAATTTTTCATTCCCTACCGAACTTTGAAGATTTTTTTTTTGAAGAAAATTAGAACGAATACCATTTTGTAGCGTTTGAAGATTTCTTAAAATTTTAAATTATCGTACCCAGATTGATGATGCAAGCCTTATCTCTCAATAGGGCTGTCATTCAGGTCTTGACTCAAAGACCGGCCGTAGCCTGATCTATTACCCGCATCCAACATGAACCTAATTTGATCTGACCATCAACCTGATTCAGCGTTAATCTTCTCTAAATCGACACAATCCCCAATTTGAATCAAATCTCAACATATACCTAGAAACTGACTTATCTTAACTGTGATGTTTACTTTTGAAGAATATCTTGAGTTCTGTTGAAATGGCACTAATTCGAGGGCCTAATTGGACCAAGGGAGATGTGGAGCTGAGTGGATAAGGAGTTCAATCACTGGCCACTGGGCCCGACTCAGTCGTAGAGCCATGAAAAGATGGATGGCAAAGGTAGCAAGTTGTTTATGAAATAAATGATTACAATTTAATATTCTGAATTTGTCTACGGGCAAAACAGACTGTAATCTCGATCGATTGCACTGGATGAGCCTTTTGTTTTGATACAAAAGAGATGGGGCAAGCCGATTTCACATATTGGGTAGGGATTTTTGCATACATATCTCCATAAAGTTTACTTTTGTCAAATATACCTCTCATATGATCATATTATCATGAATATTCTCGAAATATGGATAATATCGTGATTATATCCTCGTCGTAACTCCCGTATGTTTAACCCGAGTTAAGTGTTAGTTAAAGAGTAAGACTTTTTTATATATATTCATGTAAAGTTAAATTTTGTCAAATATATCTTAGATCTAACGATCGTAGATGACATATTTCACGGAATATCCTCCTCTTGTCGACGACAGTAAATTAAAGAGTATAACCGTAATATTTCTATCTAAACGAAGGATATTCATGATAATATGTTTAGATGAGAGATATGTTTGACAAAACTATATTTTATGAAAGTATATGTAAATTTTTTTTAGATATTATTATTTTTAGATAATATATATACATATTTTTTGGTTCAAGAGAACGCGATGCAGGGGAGGAGGAGGTGGGAAGGGAAAGGGAAACCTAATCTAAGGGGTGCATTTAGATGAGTCTCCCCCAATGACCCCAGGAGGCAATGTACATGCACCCACTATGGTACGGAATAGGGCACTTTAATAGGTCCACCCTCGTTGAGATGATCTTCACCCACCTCTCCCTAGATGGGGAGGGGTGTTGATCGTCGCGCTATGCACGTACGGTCCAAGTTACTGTCAATTCATGTACGTCAGAGCTAACAATAGATTGCAACAATGCCTTTTAACTCCTGTCACAATGTGGGGGCGCCATCTGATCAAGAGATCATTAAATTGCATGCCATGCTCCCACGGCACCTTCCACCCCACGATCTTGTGAGAAGGTCTGCACATTTCGCGTGCGTACGCAGCTGCTTTCCAAGGCCTCGAGATTTTAGACCGTGATTATGAAATAAATACGATTTTTAGATGGAGAATCGAGGTTAAGATGTGATTTGCGGCGGATTAGAAAGCTCCTGACAAACTCTACTAGTTATCTAGCACGTTCTCAAGAGATTTAGCCATTTTCTAGGGCAAAATGAGCATGAAAACGACTGCATAGTCAAAAAAATTGTGAAAAATGTTAGCATTAGGGTGTCTTCTCCAGACTTTCTATTCCAGATTGAAGTATGTTTTGATTTCTTGTCTACATTTAGATTTTTTTTTTTTTTTGGAGAATTGGCAAAACATAGTTTAGAGAATATCTATTCATGGCTAGGGTAGAATGCTACAATAGTGGTTCTTTTCTCTAAGTAAAATTACCGCGTCTGCACTATCTATACCTGCTGTTTGAAATTGTCATAAGAGATTTGAATTTTGACTGATTTTTTTTGAATATTTGTTGAAAAAAAAGCATTCTTTTTATTTTTTTCATATAGACATGTGGAGAGTTCTCTCGTACTTCATAAGGTAAGGGTAGCAGTCCACGTATCCATTTATTTTTCATTAATTATTGGGAGGTGTTATATTTGCAAACCATTCTGTAATATCTACATATAATAGTTATTAATATTGGCAGGTTATCTCACACTCAGATACCTGGGTAGCAATGTTAAGCACCAGACGGGAACTTAAAAAGGCCATCTTTTGGAGCATTGGCTGTGGGAGAACCACATCAATATGGGAGGATGGGAGGATAACTGGACACCTGATTTGGTAGGCCCACCTATCTTAAATCCATCTTTCTACGGCCGACCGCCACTATTTGTTCACCGAGTAATGCTTCGTGCAACGTCGGCGCCATCTTTTATTTATTTTTTGAATATTTTTGAGTGCCCCCTCATGTTAATCTATCTTTAGGTGAGTGCAAGGTCATCATATGACGTGATGTGAGGGTCAAGTAAAAAATAAAATTCGGATGGATCGAGACAACAACTGCAGAGGATTTTGGCATCGGGGCAACAACTGTAACGGTGGACTCTTGAGATTTCAAGCTAAACTTCGATGCAACAATTGCAGAGGATTTTGGCATCGGGGCAATTATCATGAGGTATCACATGTCCAACATAACAGGTAAGTGGACTCCTGAGATTTCAGCAGAGCCATCCTATATGTGGAGGTGGAAGCACTAACTTTGTTTGGAGGCAATCAAGATTGCAAGGACTACCCAGCAACCAACAATGATATATAGGAGATGCTATGAACATCAACAATGCTTCTAAAGGTCTCAAGGCTGGGCACTGGAGAATCAAGAACATCCAAGATAAATGTAAATCCCTAATGCAAGGCATGAGTCTAGCTCTCAATACTTGTAAGCGGAAAATGTAACAAAGAAGCTCAGGATCTAGCCAGGAAATTAAGCTATAAATATCTGTATAGGGGCACCAACTGTAATGGTTGCCTCACCTGCGTTTGTAAACTCACCCTCCTTGAGCGGAATATAAGTAGTTTAGCCCTTCTGACTAACCCGGATCAGTTCCAAACGAACCTCCTGCTACCATGCAGCAAATGTCCTGCCCTGCCTCAACCCTGCAAATATTCAGCAGATCCTCAGGAAAAGCAGAGTGACATGCAACAGAAAAATTTGCTTTCCTGGGTTCTGCTGCAAGCCAGTCCCCTGCCAAGTTTTCATTCCTGCAGTCAAACCTTATCACCACCTGTGGAATACTTTTCAGTAAGTCTAGGATGTTTAACACTAGAATATCTCTGATTCCAAAAGGTCCTTATTGTTCCTTGCAGTACGCGACACTACCTGTGATGCTGCTGGATCCCTTGCCTCACTGGCTATAGCCGTTGTTGGCAAGCTGCCAATCAGCAGAATGGGCCAACAGGGTCTATGAAGAAGCTAGTAGTTCGATCATACTGGAATGGGAAGGAGGAGACGGATGTCACTAAACTAGTGTTATCTGATCAACTAGGGGGTACCCACGTCGTCTAGTAGAGGGGGTGAGATGAATAATTAGAAGATGGCAAGGATGGAAAATGGGAGTAGCAGCGTAGAGGAACAGGGAGACAGTGGGGAAGGAAGCAGCAAGAAAGGAGACCGATCCCCAGGAGCATGCGGCACAGACTTTAAACCCCAGCTGGAATTAGGTTTATCCGAAGCATCACTGGATACCATCACTCCTTGGATTTTGATTTATGGGCTAATATTCTATAAATACTAATTAACGTTTATCCATGACTGTATGTATACATTAATATATATTGACGAAGATTATAATTGAAAACTGTTGGGTACTAACGTACGATCAGTATTCGGGTTATTAATTTGTTACCCTGACGACCCAGCTAGACACTTTTGGGTTGGGGGTAAGAATTTTAAAGGAAAAGGGAGAGAAGCAATCACCTGAAAAATGCTGCCCTCATTTAGGGTCCTTGGGTTGAGATTGTTAATTTTTTTTGAAAAATCTATGTATAGAACAAATGTGAGTGTCATAGATTTTGAACCTCGAAATTCACCTCGAAGTTCCATGAGAGAAATTTTTGTAGATTATTTAACATTCCTCCTTTTGTGTCTTTCTCTCTCCGTTTTAAAAAATCCACTCAACACAAAAGTCGAGATAACTTTGAGTCATTTGGTTGGGATGAAATTATGCAAAGAATTCTAATGATTAGAATCCCCTAATAATTCTAACCAAAAGGGTCCTAAAATAAAAACTTAAAGGACCACTTTGATAAAATGGTAAGTCGGGTTAGGGTGAGTTACCCGGGGTGAGATAATTTAATCTTGATTTGACTCTTTTTATCTTAACTGGTCGAAATCAATTTGAGATAAATTTAGATTTTTTCACTTCAACCAAAAGGGTGAAATAAATCACTCGAGATAGATTAGAGGTGGGCCACCCGGGATAACTTACTCGCCACTAACCAACCCTTTTATCAAAGTGACCCAAATAGAATGTAAGCCTTCAAGTTGTGAAACACGTCTCTCCTTATCGAGCACTTAGACCCACCTTATTGAGCACTTAGACCCACTTTGTTAAAGAGATAGGCGAAATTGGGGTGACATATTCGTTCATTGTCACCCGATTTTGTCGATCCTAGTGATGTTCCACTTAGATGAGCGATGTGACGTTTCAATTAATAGAGTAGAATAAACAAAAAGTATATGAAATCTCTAGTTTCTTGTTCTACCTCAAACAATAATAAATATCTAAACCATCCAATCAGATTTGTATGTCGATCTGTCTTTATGATCAAACTGATCACAGCCGTCGAGATGCGACAGTACAACGCGCCGAGGCCATTCACTGGATGGTAGTTCTAGCTCGGCGTACCATGCTCCAACCCGCGCACGGAAAACTTGTTGCCGTCGTGATCCACATGTGAAGGCCTGAGGGCAGCAGTGCATGTTATTTCATGGAGCATTAACTCCACTTCCTATTAACACAGTGGAGACATGGATCCTCCATTAAAACATCCCTGCAGTCGCTCAACCACTCAGATACGTACATAAATGTGACATCAAAATCTACCGAACATACTTGAATTGATGCAGCAAAATGCAAAAACCATGCAACATCCCAAACCACAACCACGTTATACAACTCAAGCTAATAAGCTATGTCGTGCTTCCTCATGATCACAAAGATTTCTCACGACTTTGCATGAGATGAAAACGACTTTGGAACAGTCACAATATGCTAGAGAGAGAACACCAGAACAAGCCAAACTCAGGAGTGGAGTAACACAAAGAGAGGGAGGGCCGGAGAGATATAGAGTCTCCATACATCACAGCGAAGGACAGGTAGAAAGAGAGGTTAGAGGAGAGGTAACAGGTGAACGTTCAGGGATTTCTAATGCCTGAGGCGGCCCTCGTTGGCCCGCTGGAAGATCTGGGCTTGGTTTGCGGCGGCTTGCTCTGAGGCGAGGGCCGCCGCGAACGCGTCCCTGACCTGTTGGGTGGTGAACGCGAACCTCCGGTTCACCATGGAGTTGAGGAACGAGGCCGTGCCCTCCCGGTAGAGCGCGCCGATGCCGTCGGTGTGGGTGTTCCTCAGGGCGTCCAGGATGTTGAGGTTGCCCACCGGGGCGCCTCCTAGTAGCCCCCCGAGGGGTGCCCAGTAGCCGAAGAGGGCCCATATCACCTGGGGGTGTGTCCTCCAGTAACTACGGCAGGAAAAACACAGACCATGTAACCCAAATTAACTTTCAGCAGGCACTGCCATATGATCCTGCAAACTATACTTTGCTTCGTGCATAAAGGTGGCATCTTGTGCGCGCGCGCGCGCGCGCGCGCGCGCGTGTGTGTGTGTGTGTGTGTGTGTGAGAGAGAGAGAGAGAGAGAGAGAGAGAGAGAGAGGTGCTAAGCTAACTTGCAAGTGCCGGTGAAGAACGGCGGGACGTTGGGGTCGACCGGGAACATCGGCGGCGACGGAGGCGTGGAGATCCCGGGTGTGTAAGGAGTCGGAGGGACGAGTGGGGTGGTGGGGGGCGAGATGGTTCCGCCGGGCGGGGAGTAGTAGCCGCCACCACCGTGGGAGGGCGTGGTTGGCGTCCCCGGATCGACGACTGGAGTGGTGGGAGGCAAGATGGTGCTGGGTGGGGGGTACCCATAGCCACTGCCACCATGGGAAGGTGTTGTCGGAGTCCCTGGCTCGATAGGAGTAGTGGGTGGGGAGTAGTAGCCGCCACCACCGTGGGAGGGCGTGGTTGGCGTCCCCGGATCGACGACTGGAGTGGTGGGAGGCAAGATGGTGCTGGGTGGGGGGTACCCATAGCCACTGCCACCATGGGAAGGTGTTGTCGGAGTCCCTGGCTCGATAGGAGTAGTGGGTGGGGAGTAGTAGCCGCCACCACCGTGGGAGGGCGTTGTTGGCGTCCCCGGATCGACGACTGGAGTGGTGGGAGGCAAGATGGTGCTGGGTGGGGGGTACCCATAGCCACTGCCACCATGGGAAGGTGTTGTCGGAGTCCCTGGCTCGATCGGAGTAGTGGGTGGGGAGTAGTAGCCGCCACCACCGTGGGAGGGCGTTGTTGGCGTCCCCGGCTCGACGACTGGAGTGGTGGGAGGCAAGATGGCGCTGGGTGGGGGGTACCCATAGCCACTGCCACCATGGGAAGGTGTTGTCGGAGTCCCTGGATCGATCGGAGTAGTGGGTGGTGAGACGACGCCGCCGCCGCCATGGGAGGGCGTAGATGGAGTCCCGTGTCCGCTACCTCCATGCGAAGGCGTAGATGGAGTCGTGCAATCTGGCTTCTTGTGGGAGCCTCCATCTGTTGCATAGGTCAAACAGTTAAGGTAGAAGCATCATGGTGGTCGTGCAAGCATACCCTTCTTCATGTTACAGAAAACAAGGTTTCGTGAGATCATGCAGAAGCAAGAAAACTGATCGAAAGTATGAAGGTCACAGAGAGGAAGTTCTATCTTACGCCTGTGAGATCCGGGAGAGTAGTGGGTCTTCTTCTCTCCGAACTCTTCGAGGCCGCGCCTGGACATGACAGGGGTCACCAGCGTCTGCGACACCAGTGCTGCTAGGAGACTCCATATCAGCAGGCTCCTACTGCTGCGCTGCTCCGCCATGTCAACTGTTCAACACACCTCTATGGGAAAGGAAGCAGAGTGAAAAGGGAAAGAAGGGCACTTCGGGGGGGGCGGGACTCGGGGAGTGCGGAGTACAGTCTGCTATGGTTGAGTCTATATATCCACCAGGAAGGAGAAGCTTTCACTGAGAAACCCTGCAGAGAACATTAATGCTGGTAGAAGAAAGGCAGGACGTGGTTAGTTGCCGTGTTGCAGGTGCATTTAAATGGATGTTAATAAGATCCTGCATGAAGCCTGAAGAGAAGCTACGAGTGCTCTTTGCCTACTCGAAGCCTCAACTTGTGCAGATCTCGCTTAAGAGATTCGTTTACCTCTTTTTAAGTTCTTGAGCATCTTTGCCAGCTATATATAGAGACTTACCGTCCCCTCCTCTTGCACAGACGGGTGCCATCTCTATACATGTGCTGTGTCAGTGAGTGCAGTAGATGTTGTGTTGAATTCCTTCAATTGCCCATTACTCCTCACAAGACACTTGGCCACCTACCTCTGTCCCCATCACGCGTATTCTGGTTACCCTTCCGCCCTTCTGACGGTAAACCGAGTCGGACATTTCACCGGGTTGGGTCAAACTCGAGCCCAACACCTAATGCCATTTGGGTCCCCAACCGTGAATGGAAGAACTGTACGTCGTCCGGCAAGTCCAACCGATCGACGATCAACGGTACGTGGGATGTGACGTCTGACTGAGCCCGTATTAGCTCACTAGCCCGTCGAACTTGTACTGATGCATGTTGGTGTCACAGCCATTAGGAAACCATGCATCTCCCCCTCATGATCTTTCTAGGTTTTCGTTTGTGGACACAGTTCGAAAGGGTGTACGTACGTTTAACGTAACGAGCATTGCTAGTATGATGGAGCAGACTTCCCATCTCGCCCCGGCTCGATTGCCATGCATGAGAGCTCGCATATAAAAGACTCACCGTTCAACCTGACGACTAGATTAATTACATTATTGATGTCGCTCCATTCAAATAAGTATGCGGAGGATTTGGACTTCAACTTCAAACATTTGTGGTGCAAATTAAGTTTTCCATCACACCGATCCTTACTTTTTATAATTAACATTTTCCGTGTATGAGCGCAGGGATGATCTGATTAAATCAATCACATTTCTATGTTATATAAGAAAACCCTAACATGAAATTCAGTCCGAATTCCCGTAAGATAAAGGACACGCTGCAGAACCCACGTTCATGTTACTCCTCTTGTCCGACTCAAATGATATGAACCTTTTAGAATAATGAGCCTGATCTAAGGCCTGCAGTCAACCCATTAACACTAAGTCGCCTTCGTAATGCGAGTATCGATCCAAGATCTAAGTATCGGCAAGTAACCGATGCAATCTAAATCTTAACTCATCACCCATAAATTATAGCGTTCAGAAGGGTTAGATTAATTTTGTGAGAGTATATAATAATCTAAAAATAAATATAACAATTAAAATATAAGAATTAACGTCTCACCTGAAAGAAAAAAAGATAAATCTCAGCTTATTGACATAGTAGGAGTTCCGTGGATCCCCATTACACTAACAACAACAATTAACAACATCAGATAATGGCGAAAAGTAAGTAGTTGATAGGAACAACAGCAAGTAAGTAAAACACTGCTACACTACAGTAGCACTATCACCAGACTACGTGTAACTAATCCTGTACCACGTTGACTCATCTTAAACGAACCACAATCTCAAGTCGGAACATGGCACTTCAAGTGTCAGGGGAATCACGATCACCAATAAACTTGATGTACCACATTTACACATGTCAGGAGAACTACGACTATATGGTCGAGAAAACACAACCTCAACCGTCGACAAGACCACCACTCTGTAACCACAGCAAGTATATTGTACCACAACGGTAAGTGACGGGAGAAATCACCCACTAGTAGCAAGGTTGGACGCGTCTACCGACGGTTTATACCGAGTCTCAGCTGTCTCCCACTTAGTCTAAGTGTGGAAACCGAGACACAAACACACAACTCTCGCTAGGACTACCTGGGGTCCGTGCTTGTCAATACAGCGTCTGAGCCTCCAACCACGTGTATACACACACTAGACAAAGTCCTCAATGTCTAGGTCCTATAGCCGGTTTTCCCCTAGCCCGGACACAGACCAGGTAGACAAAGTCCTCAATGTCTACGTGGGGGCCCACAATAACTGGATTAAAACCATCTCACGAGAGTGCCCTCAACCTCTCCCAAGTTGGTCAACACCGTACACCATAGAAAGACTACAACTAATGGTGTGTCACTTAAGGTAACAACACACAGTTGGAATGAAAATCACCGGAGTATCACTGGCTCACACACACAGACTGAGAACATGACACAACTCTACGCTACCAAACCATAAGAACACAAGGCCGGATAGCAACACTAACGATCACCAGCCCACACTGATCATGCAGGAACAACCCTATGCGGAAAACATGACCAAGGCACATTCTCGTGAAACTCAACCTGGGCGGCCACACAGTTGGCCGGTTTCCACCATAGGTGGCCATAACCCTGGCCATCCAGACTCCACCTGTGCGGCCATATACTTCGCCACCGACCAGCATGGGAGGCCAACTGTCTGGCCGCTGTAGATCTTAATTAAAATCCACTTAAGAAAAATATTAAGAATAAGCAAACAATAAACAATAGTGGAGATAAAACATGCACGAGGTGCACAAGAGGAGTTTGTGATCGCCAGAGACACGAGGCCTCAAAATATAACAATAAAAATCATGGAGGGATCGCGAAAAATACCTTGAATGCGGGGATTGTGAGTGCTCCTTTCTCTTCAAATCGGCCGGCCGACGAAGAGAGTTCTTCTTTCTTGATTACCCTTGCAAAACAAAGACGAACACCAATAAAAGAAATTGAATTAGAACATGGTGAGTGTAGCATCAATTCTTAATAGAAATATGAGCATGATAAATTGATTATGAACACACCTTAAGGGTGGTTGCCCTTAAACCCCTATGCAAAAGGGTGGGAATATGAATGATGAATGCAAAATATAATAAGGGGAAAGAGTGCAAGAGTGCACTAAAGGGGAGATACTCAACGTGGTTGAGAATAATGAAAAAAAAACAATCAATAGGAGATGGGCATGCATGCACAAAAACAAAGCAATGAACAAAAGAAATAAAGGTAAAGAGGAGGAGCTTGTGCGTTGGCTCTGATGCTCAAGGGGGAGGAAGCTTCAAATAGGATGAAGATGAACCGTGGCTTCTCCTTTAGCCAACCGCAACAGCACCTGTGAAGAAAAGAAAACAGAAGAAGAAAGGAAGAAGAGAGGAAGAAGAGAGGAGGGAGAAGAAGAGAACAGAAGAAATAAAAAAAACACAGAAGAAGAAGAAGAAGAAAAAACGGAAGAAGAAAAAACAAAAAAAAAAAACCGAAGAAGGAGAACGGAGGGAGGAAGAAAAAACAAAAGGAAAAAAAAAAACAGCCAAGAAGCCTCCTGCGTAAGGAAAGAAGAAGAAAACCAAAAAAACAGAAGAAAGAAAAACAAAAGAAGCAGAAGAATCAACGGTGGGAGGAAGAAATCCGGAAATCCGGAGAAAAAGGAGTCCAACCAATTAACAGAGCTCGGAAGCTCTATTAATAAGATAGAAAGGGAGATAAGGAGGGAAGAGTCCAAAGGTGGAAGAGATAAGAACGGGCAAGAGCCCAAAATAGGGGAGGATTAAGCTGGGCAAGAGCCCAAACGAAGCAGGAGTCTCTCTGGGAAAGGTTGCGTTCGTTCGGAGCACAAAAGTGAAACACGACTTGGTTCAGGGCGTCAATTGTTGAATTGACGACCGGCACAGAGGGCGTTTCTTAAAAACACGCCTTAGATTAGGGCGTTAATTCAAAAATCAAATTTTAAAATTTATTTGAAAAATTGTGAAACACGTCTGATTCAAAGGCGTTAATTAAAACACGCCCTAACAAAAGACGTTAATTTAAAATATTCAAAATAGGGCCATTTTTTATTTTTTAATATTATTTTCTCATTTTTTAGGTGAAGGTGCATCTCGTCGCACTGATTCCAACGACTATTTTTGTGAATTTTTCTGACATCCGGAAGGCCACCAAATCACCTCTCAAAAGGGTTAAAAAATAATAATAAAATAATCAATTTGAAAACACGCCCTCACGTACGTCCTGAATTCATTTTCTTTTAATTTTTTATTCAAAATAACGTCTTAGGCAAAGTCGTTAATTCCTGAAAAATTTCGAAAAATTCTCAGAAAAATCTAAAAAAATAGAAATTTGAAAGAATGGACGCCCTTCACTGTAGTCGTTAATTTTTTAAGAAACGCCCATATATAAGTCGTTATTTAAAAGACGCCCCAAGTCAAGTCGTTATTTCTGAAAAATAGAGAAAAATACCCAGAAAATCCAGAAAAATTCAGAAAAATCCAGAAAAATAGAGGAAAATAGAAAAAAATAAGAAAAGGGTAAAAAAAAGAAGAAATCTAATAAAAGTGAGAAAAACCACTCAAATAGAACTAATTTGAGGGTCAAATTGGGGCATTACAAGGCAATATAAGATGTACTCATAGTAACGTCAATTTTGGCGTGTCTACAGCTGCCCCGCCTTGGCGTCTGCTTTGCAAGGGAGCGTAGCAAACTGAAAAGTAGATGCCAAGGTGTGATGAGACACGCAATTAACATCTCTTGATGAGAATCAAATCAGAAGCACGAGATGAAGCAATCCCGGGAAATTCAATGAAACCAACGATATTCGGATAAAACGGGGAGTGTGCACGCGGTGCACGAAGGAGATAAAATAAATGATCAACTTCCAGCGCGGTGGAAGTACCCCAGGTCACAAACCTGAAGGTTTCACCATTGGGGAGCGGTTACCAGCCAGTGGACGTGCTGCAGCCAAGGTGGATCAAAGGGAAAAGGATTAAAATAAGATGATAGAAATCCAAACAAGGAGCTTTCGAGAAAATGACCCAAAACAGCGACAAAACGAACTGAGGACTCAATTCGGCATGGAATATCTCACATTGAAGATCAAGATCAATTTGACCCACAAAAACAGCTTATCAGAATGATTTTTCAACAATTGTTTCAAATTCCTACATGAATGCATGCTGGGTTTAAAGGGAAAAAATAAATCAAATGAAAATATAGAATAATCAAGGATAATATTGTTAAACTGCCAAGACTGGGTCAAGAAACCAATTTCGCGAGCTGATACTAAGCCGAAGCCCGTTTATCCACGCACCAACTCGTAAAAGGGAACCATCGTCCCCAGTCTTGGATGGCTCAACGGCCTATCCGTGTGACTAAGACTCCTCTGGAATTATCATTATTTTTGATGAAGGGGAACTCAAATTCCAGATTTACCAAAGCCACAAGGTCCTTGATATAATCTAATAGCGTAATAACATATAGTAGAATGCATACAGGGAGAGATGGTGGAGCAATAAGTATGGGGGAACTGAGAAATGAGCTGCAAGCACCGTGGGACTTTGATGATGATGCCCAGTCGGCGGGACCAAGAGCTTCTTATCCTGCGCTCAAAAATTCATCAGCCAAGATATAAAAGATAACAAGCAATGAATAAGGTATTTAAGCGTAGCAAGCATAGCATGAATCAATAGCATGTCACAACATAGTAACCATTATGAGTTGAATCATGATATTGCAAAGCATCATTGTTTGTTATTTTGTCATGAGGATGCCAATCTGGCTAATCAAGTTTTGGAGTTGAATGATTAAGATCTGATAATGCCCATCGGCAGAATTGATCCAGAGAAATTAGCAGGAGTTGATTGAAAGATCTGGAGATGAATAATCAGAATGATAATCAGGAGATATAACCAAAATGATATAAGGAAGTGATGACCAAAAATGCCCAGGGTGGCATGTCATGAGAATATCGGGAGGAATCAATAGTTTGATAGCAATGAGTGGAGATAGGACTTATCCCGTGCTCTTGGTCCTTGCAAAATTGTTCCTGCAAAAGCACCATCAGAAAATACAATGCATTTTTTTTTTGAAATATGCAAATTTTTATGAGTTTTGAAAAAGATATTCAATTTTTTATGAATTTTGATCAATATGCAAATTTTTGTGGAGATTTTGGAAATATTCAAATTTTTGTGGAGATTTTGGAAATATTCAAATTTTTGTGGAGATTGGTTTAGACATTGTTAATGCAGCCTCAAAGGGTGTTCTGAACCACTGGCTAGGGGTCCTTGTTCCTTCCCTTTTCGCTAAAAACTGCCCAAAGCTGGTCGTGCATTGAAAGTGGCATCCTATAACCGACCGTCTTTGATCAACGGTGCCCCTACCAAGGCCATACCTGAGAAACGTTCGGTCTTGGTGGGAGAAGAGAAGAATAATTGGAGACAAGCTTCATACAGGATGGAAGATATCAAGACTTGAATTCCTTCCAAGGTTTAACCCTCAAAGAGGTAGTCTGTTGTGCCGGGGCTTTGTGCCTTTAATTTTCAGACCCTTGATATGCATACAACCAAGGTTTTCCCTGCGGGGACTTTGCCACTCTTGACATGCCATAATTCATAATTGTGCATCAAAATATTGATTTGATTTTCATAACAGCCCTTGTGGCGAGATGTATATCATGAAAGCTCATATGAAAACTCATATTGATGTTGATTTTGGGTCAAGACTGCCCCTATTTGAGACTCCTCTCGTATTGGGGATTACCTAGGTTGGTCATCTCATCCGTCAATCTCTTGCACCTGCATTCGGCCGAGTAAAGAAGAGAAAAGACTTTTAGATATACTCATAGCATGGCCAAGGTAGCAACGGTGTTTTACCAAAGGAGCCGGCTAAGGACGCCGTGAAGTGTGTGGAATGCCCAACCGAGGGTTACTTTTAAACAAGCGGGGAGAGAATGTTGAATTCCCAATGCTGGGTTCTTTATCAACCAAAGGTGCTGCATAGCAAGCCTAAAGACTCTTTTGAGAGTGATTTAATTAAACAAAAGCCTAAGATAAAGGTTTAAAACACCACTCTTAATCTCGTTAAGAAGCACTTGATTTTGAAAATCATGCGTGAAGTAATGAGAAAATGATATCATTAAAATGCATACTTACGCCAATATGTTACCTTGCGACCTTTGTAGAAGCAGCTGCCGCGAGAAGCGATCTTGATCATCGTGAGATTTGTCCTCTTTGGCAGTCAAAAGAATTGGAAGCAAAGGATTTGAAAGTGGCTTAACAAGAGGGAGTGGTGCCAAGACCAGACTCAGACGAATAAGGAGAAAAAGGAAGAGAGGCGAGGGCTAGAACTCCCTTGCTAAGGTGTGGAAACCCTGATCACATGGAACAATCTACAGAAGGAGAGGAGAATTAGAAGGAGGAGTGAGGACTAAAGCCTCGAAAGCAGTGGGAGAAAGGGCAGATGCCCAAGGCAGTGGATGTGGAAGAAGTTGGGTCAGACCCAGAATTAGGAGGAATCAGAAGAAGAAATTGGTAGATAGAAAGAGGTGGATCTGGAGGGTCCGGAGGCGGAGGAGAATCATGATAAGAGGAATCATCCGGAGGCTCCGGAGGGATAACGAAAGAAGGGACGCGATGCCCTAGGGAGAAATAGGGAAAAAGATGATGAAAAAGATGACGGAAAAGAAAGAAGAGAATAAAAGATATGGAGTCCCGGAGGAGCAAAAAGATGAATTGAAGGAAATATGGAAGGTCCGGAGGTTCCGGAGGAATGAAATCAGGAGGGTCGCGATGCCCTGGGAGATGATAGAGAGAATAAGACGGAGAATCCGGAGGTTCCGGAGGAAGCAAATGGAAAGGGGCACGATGCCCGGGGAAAAGATGGAGACAATCAGGTGGAGAATCTGGAGGTTCCAGAGGAAGAATATAGAAAGGGGCGCGATACCCAAGAGAGAGGAATGAAGGAGGATCAGGAGGAAAATCCGGAGGTTCCGGAGGTGGCAAATGAGAAGGGGCGCGATGCCCAAGGGGAAAATCTGGAGGTTCCGGAGGAGGAAGGTGGAAAGGGGCGCGATGCCCGAGAGAAAGGTCCGAAGGTTCCGGAGGAGGAGAATGGAAAGGGGCGCGATGCCCGAGGGGAAAGTCCGGAGGTTCTGGAGGAAGAAGATGAAAAGGGGCGCGATGCCCGAGGGAAAAGTCTGGAGGTTCCGGAGGAGGAAAGTGGAAAGGGGCGCGATGCCCGAGGGGAAAGTCCGGAGGTTCCGGAGGAATAGAATCAGAAAGGGCGAGATGCCCAAAGAAGAGGGATAAAATTCCTAGAGGTTCCAGGGAGATGGCAGGAAAAGGGACGCGATGCCCCAGGGATAGTGGATAAAAAGATGAAGATGAATAAGATGGGAAGTGCGGAATATCCGGAGGTGCCGGAAGGCGGGGAAGATACGGGTTTGGAAACCCGGGAAGCAGGAGATGCAATTGTATGCGAAATGATGGATGTAATGGATGCAATGAATGCATGAATGCAACAGAATGCCTGAAATGCAAAGAATAGGAAGAATGTGAAAGGCGAGAGGATGAGATCCTCCTCCTGACCCTCGGAATGGCCCATGAAGAAGAAGTGATAGAGATGGACGAATAGAAAGTGGAACAAATAAGGGATGGCCCCTTAGCATCAAGGTAACTGCCCCTCCATGGCAGTGAACATGTACGGCCAATTGGCCCAATAAAGGAAGCTTCAATAAATGACAACCCCTTTGGAAAGCGAAGATCAATAAAGTGAGGGAGTCGTAGAGTTGGAATGGGAAGCATTATGTTGTCCATTGATGGTGATGAATATGGAATGTTGAATAAAATGGGCATTCGCCCCTTGTAAATGAATTCGGAATTCGAAGGTTTGAACAAAGGGTGCCCTGCCCGGCCTTCATACGGCGTTAACGCTTGGCATCTGTTGAGCAGTGGCGGTGACTCGGCCTCTTCGATCATGCGTGGCACAATAATCCGGATTGGCATCCGGTAAATGACTTCTTGAATCTTGAATCGCATAACCGTGGCCACATCTGTCTTGCCCGGCTCTTGATCACCTTCGGCACAAATACTTGCAGAAGCACTCCCATTCCGAGTAGTAAAAGGAGGTGAAGCGGAGGCGGAAGGCTTTGTGAGTGGTGGAGGTATAATGGAAAGTGTTGGCGTAAGTGGAGGCGGAGGTTCAAACACATCGAGTTTCTCCCTTTGCTTGCAAGCGGTCGGGGTTAGCTCGAGTGTAAAAAGTGGTGGGTCCTGCTCAGGATTAGCCATAGGTAAAGATGGAGGGTTAAATAGTGGGGTAGGTAAGGTGGTTTTTAGGGATGGTGGTAATGGGAGGTCAATTGGAGGAGGTTTAGTGGTAGGCTCGGTGTAGGCCGATGTGGAGGTTACTGACTTAATAGGTGGAGGTTTTATAATGGAAGGCTCAGCGGTGGCTAATGGTGTGAAGGTTGATGGTATAGTGGGTGGAGGTGTAGTTGGTGGAGGGTTAATGGGTGAAGGTTTGGTGCGTAGAAAATGCCGGACGGGGCGAGCAGTGTTAGGAGTGGGAGTGGGAATGGGAAGAGACTCAATAGGCGTCGGTGCGGATGATTGGAATATCGACCCATCGTCGTAACACCAACTAGTCTCATAAATGGGGGTTGGATCGGGGATGGTTTCATCCTGAGCAGGAGGTTCATCGAATGATAGCGGAGGGAGCGGGAAATTAAGGAAACTCGGAAGGGGTGCCTGCGGAGCTTCATCATCATCGTACACTACCTCGGATTCTTCAGTTGTCGGTTCTTCCTCGCTTGGAATGCCGATATCATAATCATCTCTCCTATCCTTCCATTCTCTCTCCAACTTAGTAATCTCGTCCAAAGCGGCATGGAGAGGATTGACCGGAGTAGGAGGAACTGTGACCCTCTTTAATTGTTCCTCCATGGAAGTAATCTTATCAAAAAGAGATTGTTGGAGGGGTGTGACTTGAACAATAGAAGGTTGGCAGGGCCTTGAAGGAGGAGGGGCCGCATAAAAAGGCCGTGGAGGGGAGTTGACGGGACGACCCGTAAAAGAACCCGGATGGGCCGGATTGCAATGAATAAATGGGCCTCGGGGCCGTGAGGGAGGAGGAATAGAAGGAGGCGGGTGTCGGACCACCCGAGTAGAATGAATAGGGGGAGATGGGTAATGGGCTACCCGAATATGATTGGAAGGAGGAGGTGGGTGATGGGCCACCCGTGTAGAATTGGAGGGAGATGGGTGATGGGCCACCCGAATAGAATTGGAAGGAGGGAGAGATGCATGAGATGTACCCTCAACGGCAGCCTTAAGGGCTTGGATCTGTTGAGGGGTAAGATGATCTAATGCATGAATGATCTGGGAGACCTTCTCATCATTGGGACGAGAGGATCCCGAGGGAGTAGTGGCTCGAACTTGAGGAGGGGGACCATAAGAATGGACATTGCCCATGGGTTGGGCATGACCATAAGAATGAGGACGTGGTCCCTTGAAAGAATGGTGAGAATTTTGATGAACATGTTGAATTTGAGGATTATAAGATGTGCTAGGTTGTGCATCCTCATGAATTGAATTGAACATGTTTCTATCATGGTAAACCATTATATAATCAAAATTCTCAATAATATGCAAAGAAGCACACAAATTGGAATGGTTACCTTGATTTTTATGTTTGATCCTTGGTGAATTAATGAATTTTAATAAAGTTTTGAATGATTCACACAAAGGGGGGGAACCTAGTTTCAATATGATTTGAACTTCAATGCCAACTAGGAACCCTCTCTCACCGTATAGGCCAACTAACTCGGGACTTCAAAAGGGTACAACCTGCCCGGCGTCCGTGAGGGAATCCACGAGTGCGGGGACTTACGGAGGCTTGGAAAAGGGATTTCCAGTCCAAAGAGACGGAATGCTCAATGGAGGGTCGTCCCGATTCCAAGAGGGTGTGTGGATCCTAATGAAGAGGAGGAGGCTCCCAAACCAAATGCAAATATGAATGCAACAGGGTAAACAGGCCAACCACAATAATATGATCAATCAACAAAGATAAGCATGAAATATCATGAAAAACCACAGCCGGGGGTTCTGGAAACCCACAGTAAAAACACGCCCGGGAAGGGGGCGCTACTAAAAAAGACACGACGATGTGACTGTCGTGAATCAACGTGAGGGGCCCAGGGGCTGGCGAAAACACGCCTTAGGGTGAGGCGCTATAAATAAAAGGACGCCCTATACAGCGGGCGTCAAATCTAAGAAAATGCCTTTAAGGGAGGCGCTAATAAAGATAAAGACGCCCTTGCAACGGACGTGAATTCACCAAGCAAGCAGAGATAATTGGAGACAGCTAGCAAACGCCCTGTCAGAAAGCGTTAACTTCAAACAACACGCCCTGGGTTAGGGCGTGAAATCAAAAGGCGCCTCCGACAAAGGCGTTAATTCTCAATCCACGGCCAACAGTAACAACCACTCACAGTCGCAGGCAATCAACAAATATAAGATATAAGCATGCTCATCAAAATTTCAAATAAGTGGAGATTTTAAAGAAAAATCAATAAATTGACAAATCACTTAGGGAAAAGGACAAAACCAATGGAGGGTGCCCGAGGGGCACAAAAGGGGGACGCACCGAGGGTGCAAATAAGGGAGATGGCACACGCGGGTGCCTAAGGGGAAACGGGTAATAGATGAAGAACACAAAGGGTCCCACCGTGATCGTCAATTTGTAGATCTTAATTAAAATCCACTTAAGAAAAATATTAAGAATAAGCAAACAATAAACAATAGTGGAGATAAAACATGCACGAGGTGCACAAGAGGAGTTTGTGATCGCCAGAGATACGAGGCCTCAAAATATAACAATAAAAATCATGGAGGGATCGCGAAAAATACCTTGAATGCGGGGATTGTGAGTGCTCCTTTCTCTTCAAATCGGCCGGCCGACGAAGAGAGTTCTTCTTTCTTGATTACCCTTGCAAAACAAAGACGAACACCAATAAAAGAAATTGAATTAGAACATGGTGAGTGTAGCATCAATTCTTAATAGAAATATGAGCATGATAAATTGATTATGAACACACCTTAAGGGTGGTTGCCCTTAAACCCCTATGCAAAAGGGTGGGAATATGAATGATGAATGCAAAATATAATAAGGGGAAAGAGTGCAAGAGTGCACTAAAGGGGAGATACTCAACGTGGTTGAGAATAATGAAAAAAAAACAATCAATAGGAGATGGGCATGCATGCACAAAAACAAAGCAATGAACAAAAGAAATAAAGGTAAAGAGGAGGAGCCTGTGCGTTGGCTCTGATGCTCAAGGGGGAGGAAGCTTCAAATAGGATGAAGATGAACCGTGGCTTCTCCTTTAGCCAACCGCAACAGCACCTGTGAAGAAAAGAAAACAGAAGAAGAAAGGAAGAAGAGAGGAAGAAGAGAGGAGGGAGAAGAAGAGAACATAAGAAATAAAAAAAACACAGAAGAAGAAGAAGAAGAAAAAACGGAAGAAGAAAAAACAAAAAAAAAAACCGAAGAAGGAGAACGGAGGGAGGAAGAAAAAACAAAAGGAAAAAAAAAAACAGCCAAGAAGCCTCCTGCGTAAGGAAAGAAGAAGAAAACCAAAAAAACAGAAGAAAGAAAAACAAAAGAAGCAGAAGAATCAACGGTGGGAGGAAGAAATCCGAAAATCCGGAGAAAAAGGAGTCCAACCAATTAACAGAGCTCGGAAGCTCTATTAATAAGATAGAAAGGGAGATAAGGAGGGAAGAGTCCAAAGGTGGAAGAGATAAGAACGGGCAAGAGCCCAAAATAGGGGAGGATTAAGCTGGGCAAGAGCCCAAACGAAGCAGGAGTCTCTCTGGGAAAGGTTGCGTTCGTTCGGAGCACAAAAGTGAAACACGACTTGGTTCAGGGCGTCAATTGTTGAATTGACGACCGGCCCAGAGGGCGTTTCTTAAAAACACGCCTTAGATTAGGGCGTTAATTCAAAAATCAAATTTTAGAATTTATTTGAAAAATTGTGAAACACGTCTGATTCAAAGGCGTTAATTAAAACACGCCCTAACAAAAGACGTTAATTTAAAATATTCAAAATAGGGCTATTTTTTATTTTTCAATATTATTTTCCCATTTTTTAGGTGAAGGTGCATCTCGTCGCACTGATTCCAACGACTATTTTTGTGAATTTTTCTGACATCCGGAAGGCCACCAAATCACCTCTCAAAGGGGTTAAAAAATAATAATAAAATAATCAATTTGAAAACACGCCCTCACGTACGTCGTGAATTCATTTTCTTTTGATTTTTTATTCAAAATAACGTCTTAGGCAAAGTCGTTAATTCCTGAAAAATTCTGAAAAATTCTCAGAAAAATCTAAAAAAATAAAAATTTGATTTAAGAAACGTCCATATATAAGTCGTTATTTAAAAGACGCCCCAAGTCAAGTCGTTATTTCTGAAAAATAGAGAAAAATACCCAGAAAATCCAAAAAAATTCAGAAAAATCCAGAAAAATAGAGGAAAATAGAAAAAAATAAGAAAATGGTAAAAAAAAGAAGAAATCTAAGAAAAGTGAGAAAAACCACTCAAATAGAACTAATTTGAGGGTCAAATTGGGGCATTACAAGGCAATATGAGATGTACTCATAGTAACGTCAATTTTGGCGTGTCTACAGCCGCCTCCAAACTCAAAAACCTTGGGCGACCATCTTTCTGGCTGCCCACCAAACTTCCTAAGTTCATGGGCAGCCACACACATTATGGCCCCCACTTGCCTGGGCTGCCACATAGCTGACCGGCCACCTTGGTAGGGTGGCCACAGATCTGGCTGCTAAGATCTCTTAGGAGGCCATCGACCTGGCCGCTCACAGACCTCGACGACCATCTATATGGTCACCTTTTGTGGAGGTATTCCGGAACAGAACCTCATTTGGAGGTTCGAAACCTCGCCCCAATCGCCTCGTGCGATGGGGAAAAGACTTGGGAATCACTCCTCTCTATTCATGCCATCGATGGAAAGCTTTAAAACTACGAAACGCCGCTCGAATTGGCCGAATATGCCGCACAACCCCAAACATGCTAATTTTTTAAAATATGAATTAAACCCTCACTCTCACTCTAATCGGCGTAGAAACGATGGAGAAACACAAAAGGAGGAGCCGAAATCCATCCCCTACCTATTAGGAAAACTTCACGCGTTGAAAATGCTGAACCTCGTCGAAAAACATCAAATTTCCACAAATGGTCCGCTGCCTCCGTGAACGAACAGCCGATCGATCCACCACCTGATCTCATCCCCAGACCTCGCCGTTGCCGCCACTATCGCCCGACCACCTCACCCCTCCACGATCTTCGTCGATCGCCCCGTGGATGGAAGGAGAGGATCGGAGAGGAACAGAGGAGGAGAAGGAGAAGAATGAGAGGAATAATGGGGGTGGAGGTTGTATATAAGGTTTTATTTTTTCATTTTTGGGGTTAAAATTTACAAAATTAGGAATTAGTCCAATTTACCCCAAATGACCTCGAGAAATGCATAACTTGCCCATTACACCAAGATGACTCTGAAATAATTTAATATTTATGATTTAGGATCTGAATATCTATCATTCAAAATCAGAACACTCACTAGGCACGATATGAAAACCGCGGAAACATGATCCAATACCTGTGAATATTACAAGATCGATATTAGGTCATTCACGGACGGAAGTGACCCCATATGCATATATATACTTCTTCTACACTGGCCTCAATTCATCTTGTAATCACTTCTATTCTCTTGATCAGCATTCTGATGTTTTAAACCTCTCATATGTTCGTCACTCTCCTCCGAGAACGCCATGTATTTATGTAGAGCTAACACCGTACCAGGGAATATATCTACCTGCGGACCGACAACCCTTGGAGCCTAGGAATGCTAGAGCTGATTAGTGAAAACCAAACCCAAGAATGAAGGAGATGAAGTGCTAAATAGAACCGTTAGACCAACTTCTTACATCACATCCCGGAACGGCATATATAGAGGAATACTTCACAGAGCCCGTACGCCAAAGAGAAAGAACACCACGCAGGCTCCGTCCTGCATGAAGGACGATGGCAAGGTTGTGAGACTAATTCCAACGTACGTACCTCATGCTTAACTAAAAAATCCTTGCATGCGGTATGTGCGCACGCGCGCACACACACACATGTACATATCTATAGATGTAGATATACCTGAGGGCGACTAGAACAGGGTGCAAAACACAACACATATGCGTGGCTCAGCTGAAGGGAATTGAAATGGGGACGTACTCCCATCTCTATTCCCCGATGTCCTCCCCAGATGTCTCATGTATAGCCATAAATTAATAACCCCCACCGACATGGAGTAGTTGAGAGAGCTTTAACACGTAGTGGGGGGTTCATAAAGACGACAGACTTACACATCGGGCCGGGTTCATCTCCGTTAGATTCTTCCTCCACAAAATCCTGCCACTAGACTTGTGATGCAAAATTTTAGTTGTGGGGCGAGCAACCTTAGACATCGATCTCTAAGTTGCATTTATCACTCGTTGACCGGGTTGGCCATGGGTTGGCACCATCCAACCACAACTATATAAGCGCGCGTTTGGTATCATTTTTTTAAATGAATTTCAATATTTGGAGTGTTGAAATTGAGGAATATGGGGAGACAAATTTATTTACTATAATTTTTTTAAATTTAATGTTTAAAATCTACTCTTTGTAATTTAGAGAGAGATAAGTCACCAATCTTAGTACTACTCTCGTCCAAACACGTTTAATTTTAGAGTTCTGATTGAATCCGATACGTTAGTGTTAATATTATTATTCTAAATAATGGAGATAAGACGATGATGATGACGACGACGACGATGAAGATGATGATGATGACGACGACGATGATGAGAGATAAATATAAAAATATATCTTGTCTCTCCCAATCGAAAACTCATTTTGAATTGATTTTAAAAAACTAAGTGAATTTTCAATGATTAAGTGAGATCTATATATTTTCACGATTCTCACGTCCAAAATTTTCTATTATCACTCATCTTATCAAACATGTTCTAAATACACTTGACTGTAACAAGATAATCACATTTTGAATGGGGAACTTTTCTTTTTTCCTTTCTAACGAAAGCAGTAGTGTAGCTTATTGGTATCAACTTTTAACTCCGACGCACGCATGCCTGGCCGTGGTGAGTAAAAGAATGGGAAGATGGACGGAATCGCATGCCCGGAACAGGGCTGCCATTGTATATATATATGTGAGCGCCTGGACTCTCTCTTGGAGGAGGCGTGCTTGCAGATGGCTCCTCCTTATCCTTGATAGTGAGAAGGACTAGGAGATGATCTATTTGCTTTTAATAATTGTGAGAAGAAGAAGAAGAAGAAGAAGAAGAAGAAGAAGTTGGTATCTACTTTTAACTCCGACGCACGCATGTCTGGCCGTGGTGAGAAGGATTAGGAGATGATTTATTTGCTTTTAATAATTGTGAGAAGAAGAAGAAGAAGAAGAAGATTTCAGTGTGGAAAATTTAAGTACAATAAAGTAGACAGAGATCTTTCGTGGGATCCAAGTAGAGGATGTAACAATGGGCAGTCACGTTGGTGTCGTGCCATATGATTTTTTACTGCTGCTGGGTCGGTGAAACTCCTTCTTGCCGGTCAGATTCATCTTTATGTAACATGTCAGATTTTGCGCAGGAACCGTGGAGAGACCACGAGATATATATATATATAGCCCGCGGTGGCACCGTCTGCAGAGTTTCTGATCCTCCTCGTCGCACGTTCGAGGGTCGGGCAAAACATGGACAACAGAGCCTGGTAATTAAACACGAGCAACGACTTGAGTAAGCTCTCCACCATGCGGCCAAGAGAAAAACGATCCTGTTCTCTCCTCTATAAATTAATTCCACAACTACACGCAGGCAGAAGAGAAAACATATATAGAATCTGCACTTGCTGTGAAACTATAGATTGTGTACGATGACACTTTGATAATCGGATAATGGATTACGGAAAGAACCATATTCTTATTTAAGATCTTGAGAAAAGATTTATCTTTTTCCGTGTGTTTTAAGCTTCAGAAACAACAGAAACTGAGGGATATTTCGATAGCAGATCAAACTATACTCTTATTTGAGATTTTGAAAAAGTTTTATTTTATTTACCCATGCTTTAATGGGATGGGAGCAGGCGAACGTACGTAAGTTGGCTGTTCCCAGATCGATAAGGATCTACTGATCTGAGATCTCTCTCTCCATGCCATGACTTGTTTTTCTAAAAGATTCATATCATGTTGAAATTCATAAAATTATAACGTTGAGATTCACATACTCAAGATCATAAACACATGAATCATAATTCATTTAATTAATACGGGACTATTGTCCGAGAGACTGTGCCTAAATTCCAACAAATTCTACCTCTACTATGAATGCGGGAGAATTTATTCTTATAATCAAATCTTGTATACTTAACGAAGGGGGGAGCGTGCGTGCAGGACTGTCTTCATTTTAATGAGTTAGGAGATCCCCTCAGATTTAGGATATTCACCCTAAAACACAAAAAAATGATGAATGTGAGGAAAAGTCCTCTATAGAGGGAAACACATATAGGAGTTGAATTTTAAATTCTTTCTATAAGAAATTTTTTTTAATTACTTGACCATTGTTCCGCTTCCTATATATAAAAAAGAAAGAAAATCTTTGCGAGTGTTGGAGCTAAGAAAACTGGTGCATGACCACCCTTGAACATGGCGGAATGTTTACGTGGATGACAATGACCTCATTCTACACATATATTACAGTCTTTCTCCCCGGTGAGAGTGATGGTTTGAGTAACACTACGATGCCACGCTAAAAAGGGCGTGTAACGAGTTGGGATCAACTGTGTCAAAGGATCCGGAATAGCACGAATCCCAGCCCATCACCTATGGGGGCAAAACTCTGAAGGGTACATAAATGTCTGGAGGAACATGTGCGAACCTGTGATGATTAAATATAATTGCATAATACAATAGTAAACAAAGACAATAACTGATAAATTAAGTGGAATCTAGCTAGCTGCAACTGATGTACATATGTATAAAAGCAAGAGTAACAATAGCAATGGTGATAATAGAAACTAAATGCACCCAAGTAAGTTATTACAGTTTTAGAAAATAAATCTGCACCACCGTGTGCACAAATTAAACACAAGTCACAATGGCACATAGAAATCACATACATTGTACATATTATATACTACTCCTATATATAAATGCAATGAGTAGCAGAAACAATGTCTTACCTCAAGATTGGGGCCAAGACCCTACTCAGTCATCCTACACTGCCCCTTAAGCCAGAACCACACCTGCCAACATGTCACACAAACGCATAGCTAGGGTCCTCCCACCCCAATGACTCGAGTGACAGGGACGATCAACTATCACTAGTATCGCAATCAGGTATAGCCACTAGTGACTTAATTACTACCCAATCACAGTCTCAAGTCTTATCCACCTCTGTCTGTTAGAGTGCGGCAAGTGAGGGCAACTCTATGTGTGTGTGTGTGGCTAGGTGCCTGCACTGATGTCCTACTGCTTGACCTCACTCTTTCTTCATAGTCTGGTCAAACTGTGGCCCTATGGCCCTGCAAGACTCCAAAACCCTACAGATGTGGCAAATGAGAATTATAGGACTAGCTGGGGTCCGTGAATCTACATACTCCTATCACGGTGTTCGTGGCCCAATCATGTGTGCACACAAGTGGCCGTCTTCCCCAGACCATTACCCCGACTAATTTTCCCCAGTCCAAACTCATACTCTCCTAAACAAGGGGGTTCTAAGAACCAGCTCAAAATTGATCATGATGGGGCACAAGGACTGACCCACAACGTCTCTCCTAGGCCATGTCAGGCTAATATGTCAAGTGGTCTGCCACTAGTGAAATGTCATTCCTTTTGAGTCCAAACCATAACACATAGTCACAAAAGCATGGAGAAAGGTAAGAGTCACCGTTTGAAGGCTACACACAAATTATGCCATACAACACCACAAATCTCTGTTTGAAGATCACATGAACCACTTATGCAATTCAATGGATGATTATTGACAAAACCCCATGATTTGGCTCACGAGGCCTACTATCGGGCCCAACACTGAAATCATGTTAGCCTTGGTAGATGCCTTCACCTGAATCACATCAACCTTGGGTGATGCCTATACCACAAACCTCACTCACTGATTCGTGTTAGCTCGATTTGATATTTTTCATTAATTTGTGACATAGCCCTATTGCCATTCTAGAAAACTCATCTAGATCGAAAGTAAAAAATATCTATAAGTCGCGACTCACAACCTCGATGCCTATACTCTAATTGCAACTTGACCTACTGCATTTTCCATAAAACCATGTTCTAAGAACCACTAGAATTGCATGCATCAATCTAGTGTGATCGATGTGTTCATTCTATTCATGTCAACCCTCTTTGATGCATTTATAGAGCTTTAGTTGGACAGAGCTTGCACGTCCAGAGCTGACACCCATCGCCCCCAAACCACGAAATATAAAAGGGGTTTGCGCCCCCCTCCCCCCCGGCTCCCACCTAACACACACTACACCAACCATGGGAAAAACCACAGAAGCAAGAAAATCTACTTATAGCATGGATTGAAACACAAATGCTCTCCTCACTCAAGCCTTTACAGGGGTATCCCCCTAAACATGAAAGGAATCCCACAAAATGAGCAATAAATGGAGGGGAAACCATTTCTCTCCCTGAGTCTAAAAATATTTTACCTTAAAGGGCCATCACATTAGTTGGCCACCTCCTCCTCGTCGGTCTCCTCCATAGTGAGCCGCGGCCATCATCGAGCTCCACAAAATGTCGTTGGTCACCCCGCCTTGTTGCCGACGACCACTACACCGCCCCCATCTCCCTCACTGCCAGCCACTTCCTCTCTATAAGGATCGCTAGAGGGGTCGAAGCAAATGCAATAGAATAAAATTTGACCCTATTTTTCTATCATTCGCGCTGATTTTTTATAAGTTCAAAGAGGAAGAGATCTTATTTCATTCATCTGCAATGCATAGATCAAATGAAGCAGATCAAACCCTCGTAGCAGCTGTGAATCACGTAGGTTCCCAATCTCTAGTGGTCTTTACATGAGCTGTGCGACGCGATCCTCCCAACATAGCGTCCCTACAATGAACTCCCCACAAGCAGTAGTCTTTAGGGGCCACTTTGAGAACCCCACCGCACGAGTAAGCCACCCGACCCCGATTAGGGAGGGATGGGTGTGAGAAGGACAGGTGGGGCCCACCGTTCTCACTCATCGGTTGGGATATCCCAACCCATTCTCAAACTGACCCTAGAGGATCTCAATCCTTAAGATGGAAGAGAGAGGGAAAAAGAGAGAGGGCAATAATTGGAGTGGGAGAGGAGAGGGAGGGGGGGGGCTCTTCCTCTACAAAACCTTGGAAGCTTGGCCTAGGGTTTCCTCCTATACATGCTTATATATACTCTTAATTAGGATTTTTCATAATAACCCTTGTGTAGGTGCCGGAACATATACCTCTCCGAATGCTACTCCTACAGGGCATAGATTAGAAAGGAAGAAATGGGAGTGATCGCCAGAGACTTATACCTTAGCCTCACAGGGATGGAATGATTGCAAATGTCTTTGAAATGAGAGAATATGGGTTCTGCATGTCCTCGCTCTCGGCCGGCCAAGAACGGGGAGCTCGTATTTGCAAGTCGGTGATGAAGATCTTGCAAGTTAACCAGTAAACAGAGAAAATAAACCCATTAGTCTTCGAAGGTGTAGTATCTACTCAAATAAGAAGAGAAATTACGTAAATGAGGGTGATCATATCGGGAAGGGGGTTGGGAAGGGGGATTGCCGAGACTTTCGACCATCCACCTTTCCTATGTTTTGGATTGAAAATCTCTTTAAAATAGGGATTTAGGAAATTCTATTATGCATGAATGCAGTAAAACGAACTAAAATGTAGCAAGCTAGAGAACAAAGGAAGAAAGACAGAGTTTTCCCATCGACCAACAGAAGGCGGCTAAATATGTGGCCATTCAAAGGTGGTAGGCGGCCATGTTGATGACCGCCTCCTGGAACCCGACCCTCTTCCGTGGCGGAGCTATTCAATGGGACAGAGGTGAGGAAAGCTTCTCGGAGCTCGCACAATCTCCTAGGCTAACCGAACTACCAACCTCTCGAAATGTCTTGTCAATGCCATAAGCTAAACACGACTTGGCCTCCAAGGAAACCTATTGTCAAAAATGGAGTTCAAGAAAGAAACAAACTTGATAGGACAATCTTGGAGAACCCTAATCTAGAACTAGTCTCCCCTACTTCACCAACGGACTTAGCTCACTCCTTCGAGTATTGAAGCTGACTAACACAACTCCTTTCAACCTCTGACTCTCTAAGACTCTTGAATCTGACATTCTCAAAAATTGTTGCTCTGCGCCTACCATCTTCTTCGACCACACCTCCAAATGTCTCTAGATGATCCCCACAACCTTTACATAACAACATCCTTTGAAACTCCTCATCACATGTCACGCCCCGAGCACGGAAGATACCCGGAGACGCGTGACGAGTTTATATCGATCATGTCAATCAGAGTATTAGTGTATTCGACACCAAATCAGAGATGCACAAGAGTAAAGATAACCCAATCCTTTTATTCCTTCACAAAAGTATTTCTATTACAATCCCTTGAAAATGCTAAACTTAATAAAAAGAAAAGTACAAAATTGACTCAAGAAAATATAGAAAAGACAAGACTAGTTGACGCTTTGAGAAGCTCTAATCTCTTTCACTCTTGACCTTCCCAGTCCGATTGAGTCTCGTCGTCGGACTTACCTAAAAAGTAGGGAAACACTGAGTGAGAGAACGTTCAGTAGAAAATTATATCTCAAGAACTAGCAATGGGTTTAAGTAATTACAATTTTTCACATGTAAATGTAATATGCATGTAGAAATAACTGAGCAAGTGAAATAAAACTAATAATAGAATAACACGTCGTGCAAAACTTCCAAGCGAGTCTTAAACAAGAAATATTCATGAGAGACTTTATAGATTATTGGCTATTTCACGCAAGTACTTTGCCCGTGTCGGGCCACGCTAGTAAAGTCATGTAAGTCGAGTCACGCACGCAAGAAAGAGAGAGTGTGTGTGGAATGCCAAAGATCAAGAGAGACAAGTACTTCGGTGCAATGCTAGACACCGTGATCATTACAATTCCCATAGGCACTAGTACTTTTAGGTGCTCCTCCCAGGACCAGATCGGGCCCTTATATGCACAGCATTAAAGATAGATCTAGACATCCACTTTATAGTATAGCCAATATGGAATTTCAAGAAAAAGCTTGTGGAAATTCAAGATAGAGTAGAGTTTAAAATTTGAACTTGATGTATAAGGATGATAATAACGATATAAACACGAGTATCGATAAAACTGGGTGGAGTTGGTTCCCTAATTGGGTACCATGATAATTAAGTGTCCATATATAGATGGTCATGTCATTTGATATAGAATTGAGGTCCACAAGAACAGCATATTAAAGACATGATGTCCTCATCCCATTAAGAATATTCTCATGATATACTCCTAGCATATCACGAGGGCCGGTATACCATGTTTCTATAGAGTGACATGGCAAAATAGTGCAATATATATATATATTTTTTTTTACGGTACAACCAGCTCAGTCGGCTTAAGGGAATCCAAGGCTACGAGGAGACTTACGGAGGTCCCAATGACTAACTTGCCAGTCCAAAGGAACGAAATGTCCAATGGAGGACTTGTATGTCACCGAGAGTTAGTGGGTAATGCGATAAATCATCGTGAAACATGGGACTATATTCACGGAATGGAATATAGTGCCGATATATTTATATAAAAACCCTCGGTTCACAGAAAACAGTATAAAATAATGACACAGAAAATTAGCGACTTAACATAAGTCACTACTTAATAAATTAACGCCCTGCACGGGGTCGTTTATTTTCAATTTGACGACTTCAAGAACAGTCGTCCATTATAAATTTCTATTTTGCTGAAATTTTCTTAATTCTGTATTTTTGATAAAAACGCGCCTTAGCCAGGGGCGTCACTTTCAGAAAAGACGACCTACTGGAGGTCGTTAATTCTCTTTGGTTTCCAGGAATATGAACAGTAAAGGTTTTCATGATAAATAATTTGCAGGAACCACATATATGAATTGGACAAGAAAAATAGCAGGATTCAAGGTATATGATCATAAATTAGATTTAACTACATGTTTCATAGATATTAAATTTCAAACGTGCGTATTTATCAATTTCTTAAAATTGACGACTCTTAGTTCGGCGTCAGATCATGAATTAGCGCCCTGACATGGGTCGCCTCTTGCCAGAACTTCACAGAAAACCTCTAAAACACAGTAAAACTATATGCATGAATTACAGATGATATTATCATAAATTTTTATGCTAGTTTGGGCTACAATTCTTGAGAAAACCTACCTAATGATGATCTGGGTGATAGTTGTTGTGTAGTAGACAGCGGATCTAGAGGGGAGGGGTGAATAGATCAGCCCCACTTTTCGCAATGTGGCCCTCTATATAGCTAGTTAAAATGAATTGCAGCGGAATAGAAACTAGCTTCCAAGTGCGTTATGATTTGCTTAGCAAGATAAGCAAGATATATAACAATTCGATCCTAAGCATGCACCTAGAACGAATCAATCACACAAGCAAACCACACTAGACATGATTTTAAGGTGGTTCGGACTGAATCCTCAGCCCTACGTCCACCCCTCACCAAAACCCGGTGAGGCTTCACTTGTGCAGCGCACCAAACCGCAAATCGGAAACCACCGATTGCCTTCCTACTAACCAACGGTAGGGACGTCAACCGCAAATTAGAACAACCTCCAATTGCCTTCCTACTAACCACCGGTAGGGATGAATCACACTTTCAATGTTTAAACAATAATGAAAATGAAACAAATGTGAATGAACTAAGACAAGAGATTGAGTTATGAGTGAAAATGAATTGGCCCTTGTATGGAATGTTGATCAGCAACAAGGCTCCTCTTGGCTTCAACTCAATCTTCTTGATTCACCCTTGATTGGATGAATGTTCTTCACGGAGTACTGTTCACGTGAACAGTACCTCTTCCTTCAATTCTTCTCTCTTGATCTTCTCTTTGAACTTCTTTGAATGAATGAAGGAGATGATGAAGCTACCTTGAATCTTGATTGCTTCTTTAGCTTCTAGGAGTTTGAATGCTTGAAATATCACCTTGAATGAGCTTGAAAGAGCTTGAATGGATGTAGATGATTTCCCTTGAAGAACTTGAATCAAACCGGCTTCCTTGGATCACTTTGATAGCCTTGCTTTGATGTAATCTTCCTTAAAGTTTGCTGGCTTTGATTTGAGCTTGATTCCCCTTTGATTGGATGAAGAACACCTTCACGAACTACTGTTCACGTAAACAGTAGCTCATCTCCAAGCTCTCTTGCAACCTCCCTTGCAGCCACCCTAGATCTCACAAGAAGCCCCTTGAAGCATTAGGGTTTCTAACCCTCTTACAAGAGTTTTATAGACCTTGAATGGTCTATGGACACCCCCTAGACCAGATCCACAATTTGTGGGGGATTAGGTGTCTTTAGGATTAAACAAATAGATGTTGAATGGCCCTTTTCGAAGTTGGAAACAAAGTCAACAATTGATGGCTCGGGGCTGGCGGTCGACCGGAATTCATGGGCCGGTCGACCGGAACTTGCTACAACCGGAACTTTTCAGCTCTGGAAAAACCGGTCGACCGGACGCCTGGGGGCGGTCGACCGAAACCTGTAACAACGTCATCATTTCGGTTCTGGGAAAACCGGTCGACTGGCTAAGGTGTATAGGTCGACCGAAATCTGTAAACGTTGACATTATGAGGCTCTAGCAAATCAGGTCGACCGGCCAAAGCGTGTAGGTCGACCGGAAAGACCTGTACCTGCAAAATTGAACTGTTAGCCCAAGGAAACATGTCCATAGGTCAAGATATTCATGTTCTCATCAATTTCATGTATTTTGGGATTGAAATCAATTTAGATTATGCTATAAGCATTTCTAAATTTTGTTCCGGGGGCTCCGCCCCCGGAAACCCCCGCAAGGGGCGCTGCCCCCTTGACCCCCGCCACCTGACCGGGCAGGTCGATCCCCGCGACCTGACCGGCCAGGTCGATCCCCGCGACCTGACCGCACAGGTCGATCTGCATGCGAGGACGCAACATTGAGCTTTCACCTGTCATGAACAAAAACATCACATATGTCAATCACATGAAAGTGAAAAACATCAATGACTAATAGTGTTTAGCCATTATCAAAACCAAGAATACCACAGAACTCATATGACCATAGAATGATGTCGAATGACCCAAGTGACCATATGAACTCAAATGACCATAGGGGCACAACAATGGTTCGTGAAGAATTTGTAGAGAAACGATGCTCTGTCCGAAACAGAGCCTTGATATAACAACAACCTACGCTCCCAGCATCACACAGAGGCAGTGGGGATGATATAGATGAGAACAAAAGAAGACTTCTAGGCTTCGGTACGCAGAGAAATCAATAGTTTTTCTTTCCCCTGTAAACAGAAGAAGAGGATGTTGATGAAGAGCCCACGTTCTTCAACTAGACAAGAGAGTTACTACTTGCTGCAGGCAACCTACAGAAGAAGAAGATGAAGAACATTAATATTCTCCATATCCATAACCGAAGGCAGAGGAAGAAGAACAAACCTGTTCTTCACGCACGAGACAGCAACAGAACGCCTTTGACCAAATAGCTAATAGGTTCGACTGAAAGGGGTATTTATAGGGTTTCAGGAATCCCTTAGGGTTAGAATTTGATTAGAACTCTAGTTCCATTGATAGAGTCTTTACCATAATCAATCGAACACGTAGCAATCCTAAAACTTATCCTGGATAGTCTCTTGGTTCGAATGGAACACAAATGCAATTAACGCCTTAGGTTAGGGCGTTAATTCTAATTGACGTCTTGGCCTATACCGTTTCTTTTGTAATTCGCGCCCAAGAAGAGGGCGTTTCTTTCTCTTTCCTTTTATTCGTTTTGGACGTTTTTGAAATTTGACGACCTTTGGTATAGGCGTCACTTTTTGAATTAACGCCTCAGGTGTAGGCGTTTCTTATTTAAATCGTGCCTTGTTGAGAGGCGTTATTTACTTTTGACTTATTATTTATTCATTCTGGTTCTTATCATTTACTTACTTAATTTTTCTTGAATCTTCCTTTTATTTTACCAGGGTTGCTACATCCTCCCCCACTTAAAAGAATTTGGTCCCCAAATTCTATCACATATAAACGTGGAGAGTGTAGAATACATACCTTTTTAGAATAAGTCTGGGAATCGTTTCCTCATAGACTCCTCGGTCTCCCATGTGGCTTCGTGTTCTGAACATTTAATCCATTGCACCTTAACCATGGGAATAACTTTATTCCTTAGGATTCGTACCTCGCGATCGAGGATCTTCATAGGCTTTTGCTCATACGTAAGGTCCTTCTGAATCACCAGGTCTCCATGATCAATGAAATGTGACGGATCATGCACATATTTCCTCAACATTGATATGTGGAATACATTATGAACTTCGGACAATTGAGGAGGTAAAGCGACGCGGTAAGCAACCTCGCCAATCCTTTCTAGTATCTCAAAAGGTCCGATAAACCTTGGTGTAAGCTTGCCCTTAACACCAAATCTCCTTATTCCACGTCCAAGTGATATCTTGAGAAATACGTGATCTCCCACTTGGAATTCGAGATCTCTTCTTCGTGTAACAGCATAAGCCTTCTGTCTAGACTGAGCAACTTGAAGTCTTTCTCTAATCAACTGAATCTTTTCAGTGGTATCCCTTACCATGTCTGGACCTAATAGTTATTTTTCGCCAACTTCGTCCCAGCACAAAGGCGATCGACAACTCCTTCCGTATAAAACTTCGAAAGGTGCCATTTGTATACTTGCCTGGTAGCTGTTATTGTATGTAAATTCAACCAAAGGCAAGTGATCATGCCAGCTCCCACCAAAATCGATGATGCAAGCTCTAAGCATATCTTCAACCACCTGATTAGTTCTCTCGATCTGACCATCCGTTTGAGGATGAAAAGCTGTACTAAAGTTAAGTCTCGTCCCCAGTGAATGTTGTAAACCCTTCCAAAAGTGAGAAGTAAAACGGGTGTCCCTGTCAGACACGATTGAGACAGGTACTCCATGTAACCTGACTATCTCTTTAAGGTATAATGCAGCAAGAACATCAACTGACCATCGGCTCTTGATTGGCAAGAAGTGTGCTGATTTGGTCAATCGATCGATGATAACCCATATTTCGTCATGTCCTCCCTTTGATTTGGACAGACCCATAATGAAGTCCATACCGATATCCTCCCACTTCCACTTGGGAATATCTAGAGGATGTAGCTTACCGGCAGGCTTTTGGTGTTCTGCCTTGACTTGTTGACATGTGAGACAGCGAGACACAAAATCCGCTATTTCTCTTTTCATATTGGGCCACCAAAAGGTCCTTTTCAAATCTTGGTACATCTTAGTTGATCCTGGATGAATCGTGTACCTTGATCTGTGAGTTTCATCTAAGATTTTCTTCTTTAACCTTGGGCAATTCGGTATACATGTTTTATTTCTGAACATCAATCTTCCATCTGGTGTTAATTTGAAATCAAGTTATTCTTCCATTTTGTCCTTGATTTCCACTAGTACGGGGTCACTACCTTGAAGTCCTTGTATTTCGGATAGCAAGTCTGGCTGTATGCTCATATGGGATAAGGTGACACACCTACTGTCCTTGTCCATGCTTATATTAAGTTTAGAGAATTGTTCTAGCAACTTCCATTCCTGAATCATACAATTGGCTAATAGTGCTCTCGGCTTTCGACTGAGGGCATCGGCTACATGATTACCCTTTCCAGGATGATATTGTATAGTGAAGTCGAAGTCCTTAAAATATTCTAGCCAACGTCTTTGCCTCATATTCAATTCCTTCTGAGAGAAGAGATACTTAAGACTTTTATGGTCAGAGTATACAATAAACTGCACTCCGTACAGATAATGTCTCCATATCTTCAGTGCAAATACTACCGCAGCCAATTCTAAATCATGAACTGGGTAGTTCTCCTCGTGCTTCTTCAATTGGCGAGAAGAGTAGGCTATAACCTTCCCTTGTTGCATTAAAACACATCCGAGGCCAATGCCAGATGCATCGGTGTATATTTCGAATCTCTCGCCTTCAATTGGTAAAGCTAAAACCGGGGCAGTAGTTAGATGATCTTTGAGAGCTTGGAAGCTTCTTTCACATTCCTCACTCCATTCATAACGTATCTCCTTGCGAGTTAGCCTAGAGAGTGGTACGGCTATCTTGGAGAAATCCTTGATGAATCGTCGATAGTAGCCTGCAAGACCCAAGAAACTACGGATCTCGCTGGCATTGGTCGGTCTTTCCCAATTCCTTACAGCTTCAACCTTTGATGGATCTACAGATAAACCGTCTTTTGATATAACATGTCCCAAGAAAGTTACTTCTCCTAACCAAAATTCACATTTACTGAGCTTTGCATATAACTGATTCATCCTCAATATTTGTAATGCTATTCTCAAATATTGCTCCTCGTGCTCTTCCTTGGTCTTTGAATAGATCATTATATCATCAATGAAAATCACTATGAATTGATCTAGATGAGGTTTGAATATACTATTCATCAACTGCATAAAGGCAGCATGGGCATTTGTTAGTCCAAAAGGTATAACAACAAATTCATAGTGCCCATACCTGCTTCTGAACGCGGTCTTATAAATGTCCTCATCTTTGATCCTTAGTTGGTGATATCCTGTGGACATCAAAAAAAAAAGATAAAAAAGAGAGAAAGAAAGAAAATAAGAATAAAAAGGGGAGAATAAAAAGAAAAAAATAAAATAAAAGAAGAAGAAAAAATAATAATAAAGAAAATAAAGAAAAAGAAGAAGAAAAGGAAAAGAGAATAAACAGAAAAGAAAAGAAATAAAAATAATAATATATATAAATAATAAATAATAATAAAATAAAACATGTGGCCCTCTCTCTCTCTCTCATTTTCTCCCTCACTCGGGTGGCCACCCGGCACACTCCCCGTCTCACCGGTACGCCGCCTTCGCACCCGACATGCACACCCCTGTGCCGGATGGCACCCACCGCGCCGGAGAACCACTCCCCCCTCTCCCCGGCACACCACTGTGCCGGATAGCCCACCCCGCTTGTGCCCTTACCCGGTACACCTCCAACCGCCTCCCACGGCACACACCTACTGTGCCGGGTAACCCCTCAAAAACCTCCGTACTGGATGACCCCTCCGCGACGCACTCCGTTACACCCGGCACACCTCTGTGCCGGATGGCGTACGCTGCACCGGAAGCCCTGTTCCCGCTCCCATTCCCGCTTGTAGCTCGCGTCCACCCTTCCCTCCGGCCATGGCCGGAGTGGGGGGGGTCCCAGCCTCCCCATGCCCTTCCTGGTGGTCCCTCTGTGTGCGCCGCCCTCGTCCCCCTCATCGAACCCATGAAGGCTTTCCACTGGGGAACAGATACGAGCGCTGAGAACCTGCATCAAGGTTTCACTCATGGCTTTGAATCTACTTTTGAAAGTGTGGAAGGCGCTGCTGAATAGGTCGCACATCCAGCTCATGTTGAATTTGCGAATAAGTTTCTCCAAGCACTAGACAAAGTTGTTGTCATTGACTGCAAGTCGACCACTGTCAGACTCTGAAACCGTAGAAACAGAGTTGCAGCACATGAGTCTACGGGACAGTCTGAAGGGTCATACTGCTCCAAGTATTTTTGTTGATCTTTCTGACTGTGTAGTAGACTTCGAAAGTGACGTTCCTTACTCCAAATCAGCACCTTTGGTCCAAGCAGTAGCATCTGTGACTGGATTAGATCCAAGATGTTCTTGCAAGATGGAAAATGTTGCTTCCTTGGATAATCCTTTTGCATGTTCCGATGCAGTTAGGCTGTCTTGCTCTCACATTGAAATGCTGAATGATATTGAAACAAATAGAATGTCAGCGCATAACTCTTCTGTAGAAGGGCCATCTGGTAATAATACATGTCACAATTTGAATGGTAACATCTGGCTATCCGGGGAAAGTTCAAAGAATTCCTTTTCAGGAAGCACGTCCTATAATGGGAGTATTGCCAGATAATGGATGAGATGTAACACAGCTTCATCATGGGTTGATAAAAAGTTGGTCATAGGCAAGTCGAACCAGTGAAGGGGAACTCTGCTATTAGTGGTGAAGGACGTGAAGAATTTATGAATATCCTTGAAGGTGATTCCCTTTTGTATTGTCACATGTCTTTTGAGGCACTGCTGAATGTCAGAAGGCCATGTGGGTATTCTCATAAACTGCTGTCTTACAAGCATACATTGTACATGCCGTCAGCCATATGGGTATTCTCATGGAAGTGATACAGTGGGATATTACAGGCAAGAGCATAATCATAGTAATGCACCTCAGGCGATGGGAAATATGTATAGTTCAGATGCTCAGGGTGAAGGAAATGGCCTATTTGGTCCTGTACGTGTTCATATGAGGAGTCCTATCGATGGGCTTGCAGGTATTGGCCGTGGGACTACATTTGCGTCTGGTGCTGCTTGGCCCCCAACCAGACTGGTATTTTCTCGAGTGCCTCTTGGAACATGCAACAGAAATTACCAGCAGTCAGTTGCTAATAATGAGTCTGAAACCAGAGTTAATATAACTGGGGACCTATCAGGAGATGGCTTGACAGCCTTAGTTGGACTCAGTTGAGGAAGCAATGCTCTTCCCGTTCAAGCAGAGCAGACAGACACATACGAGACTGATCCGCATAGCAGATTAACTGCGACTTTTAACTTTCCAAGTACTTGTGGCATCTCAATGCAGATGATGGAAACCCAGGAAGAAGCTCTTGGACTGGACTGGGAAGATTCCGATGGTTCAAGTGTTTCCTGGGATTTAAAAACACCACTTCTGCCAGCTCTGACCCGGTGCACCCCATCATGGCTTTATCCGGCACACCTGCTGCCCACTACACCCGGAACGCTGCCTGCTTTACCCGGCCCACTGCCCAGCAGCCTCCAGCCGGCACGCCTCAAAGGAGTTTTACCTGGCAAGGCTGGCAGCGTCCCACCCGGCACAGTTTATTTTCTTCTTCACCCGGTGCAGTCCAAACACCCTCAAGTGCCCCAGCGGCACACCCTCTTTAGCCTTCCACGGCACACTATCTCGTGCCCTTCAACGGCACGCTTCTTCAGCCCCCCAGCGGCACACCCACCATGGGCTTCAACGGCACGCCTAGTGGGCCTTCAGCGGCACACTCGTTTGTGCCCTTTGACGGCACACTATGAAGTGCCTTCAGCGGCACACTCTTTGATGCCCTTTAGCGGCACACTATGGGGTTCCTCCACGGTACACTATTTATGCCCTTCAGCGGCACACCTTGAAGTGCCATCCACGGTCGTCTCCTCCTGGCCTTCAACGACACGCCTTTTGCCCTCTTCAGCGGTACGCTTGGGCAACCTCCAGTGGCAGGGCCCTCAGCAGGCTTCAGCGGCACAGCCCTCAGCAGGCCTCAGCGGCACGCCCTTCAGGCCACTCAGCGGCACGCCCTTCAGGAGCTTTAACGGCACGCCGTTTTGGCTCCCCAGCGGCACGCCTTTTCAACTCGCCAGCGGCACAGCGGTGAAGATTTTCAACGGCAAGACGACGTGAAGCCCATGCCCTATGCATCCTTGGCGCGCAGTGAAGCCGTCTGAGGTGGCAGCCGATCGTTGGGCCACGTAGCCTACCCCACTGACACCAAGGACGGGGCAGGTCAACCGCCATCGTCACGATCCACTTCCCGCCTTCGACGGCCGCGCCCGAAGGCTCCGGCTGCTCGTGGTATAAAAACCCCCTGCTTTGGACACAAAGGAGGAGGACCTTCTTGAGGGGAGACGGAGAGGACACACCCACGGAGACGACCAGAGCCTGCCACGGTGAGAAGAGAGAAGAGGAAGAAGAAGCTGCTCCGGCGTTGGAGGCTTCCCGGAGGCCAGAGAAAAGAGAGAGAGTAAGAGAAAGAGAGAGGGAGGGAGGGTATATGTAGCAGGGGGGAGTGGGGAAGAGCAGGGGGGCCGTCGCCCCTGCTCGACCCCAGCTCTTCCCATCTTTTCCCCTCCTTTCTTCTTCATTTTCTTTCACTACTCCTGTCTCCAACTCCGATACCTTGGAATGTACATGGCCGATTTTGGCCTCTCTTGTGAATGGAAATTTTCCCCTTCTCGGATCTCTTGCTATCGTGTTTGATTCACGTCCGGATGCGTGCGTTTCAACCATTCTTCCTCCTCCTTCCGACGGTTTGGCCTCCAGTGGGGATCCTTCTTCCCCTCTGTCATGGCCCCTGGCATGGGGTCCTTGACCTCCAACCCCACGTACTTGCCTGAACGGGGAGGCCCATCTCCTTCTCCTAGACGCCCAGCCACCAACACCGTCCCTGGCCCTTTCCTCTTTGGCTCCATCACACTTAGGAAGTCTTTGGCCCAACCCCCTCAGTCCTTAGGCGACATACCTTGCTCGGTCCTCCACCAGTCCACCCCTATCCCGATGCAGCCTCCCCAGCTCCCATCGGTACGCCCCATTGAGCCCTTCGCCGGCACGCAACCATTGGGCCCTCGCCGGTGCGCTCTTCAACACCGTTCATCGGTACGGCCTTGGCCGCCCTCCCCACCCTTGATCTTTCTAGCCCGGCACACCCCTGACCAGTCCCAGGGAGGTCCCCCGTCCATCGTTGCTTTCAGGTTTTCTGAGGTTTTTTGTTAAAGGTGTTGCCGCTCTCGGGCGCCCACCTCCAGTTGTCGGGTTCCGCCACTCCATGTGGGCGCGTTCCCTTTATTCCCCTTCCATCCCGGGTCCGGGGGAGATGCTGCCGAAATTTCGTCAGGATTGCAACTAATAAGAACACAATATAATTTTAACCTCTAAAAATAATGGTAAATAAGAAATACCTTGCATGAATCCCTGGAGGCCCGGCACGGCCTAGCCTTCCTCCTGTTCGGCACACTCTTTTATCCCTTCCCCGGCACAGTCTTTCAAACCTTCCCCGGCACACTCTTTTATCCCTTCCCTGGCACACCCTTTTATCCCTTCCCCGGCACACTCTTTTATCCCTTCCCCGGCACACTCTTTTAGCCCTTCCCCGGCACACTTTTTCAAACATTCCCCGGCACACTCTTTTATCCCTTCCCCGGCACACCCTTTTAGCCCTTCCCCGGCACACCCATCCACCCTTCCCCGGCACACTCTTAGCTTGCCTTCACCACCCTCTCTCAGCGCTCGGGTGCAAGGGAGACAATGCCGCATTTTCACCAGGATTAATATAATAATAAAATAATAATAATAAATAATAATAATAATAGTAATAAAATAATAATAATAATGAAATAATAATAATAAAAAATAAAATAAAAAAATAAAAAGGATAAAAGGAAATAATGCAAGCTTCCCTTGTGCAATTAACAAATAAAAAGAAAGCACCCCTCCTCCTCCATGCATGCATTAATCTGATCGCATCAAAACTTGCATAAATAAGGCCTTGTACATCGTGTGAAGACCCTCCCATGCACGCTCCAAATGCAACAAATAATAATAATAATAATAAGTAATAACAATAACAATAACAATAACAATAATAATAACAATAATAAAACTCATAAAAAGATAAAAAATATAAAATACATAAATACATAAATAACAAAAAATAAAAGAACGACAATAAAATAAATAAAGAAAAGAGAATACAACGCACCGGTAATAAAAGGAGAATCAATGAGCAATACAAGAAAAATAAATAGCTAAATAAACGAATAATGATTACAATAATGAGTAGAACGATGCGGCTCTCATCGTCCCCGAACCCTACGTATAGGAATATCAATAAGGCCTTCATGGGTCACGCTTAGACCTCGGGTCCGTCCCGATTATGGTCATTGCCTGACCCATATCATCGGCCTATAGCCCGCTCCCTTTGAACACGTCTTTGGTTCTGGGATCTGATCCCGGAACACTCCCCCGTTGCCTCTTGGCACCAGAAAGATTAACGACGCTCACGCAAGTCTTGTTTCGACTGCGGGGGGCCCACCGCAGTATGGTCACGGCTTGATCTTGCACCGAGCCGATAAACTGGTTGGTTTCTGACCGCTTTAACTGGGATTTAATTGAATATTCCTCGTCCCTCTAAACAATAAATTTGCCGTGCCCCGGCATACATAAGCTCCGATTTTCCTCGCGACGATTACGATACTCGCAAGCCGGACATTCGTCTGAACATTAAACGGTCAAACACATGACCGACATGAGCTCAAATACTTTCTTCATGCCCTCGTGTGAGGACGTCAGTGTTTCTTAATATATTTTTATGCAATTAATTTTCTGGCCATGAGGCCCTTTTTCTCGGCGATTAATCAAGGGTGTTCCCCTCTCTGAGGGGATGTACATGACGTCGTGACCTTTATGGCGTGGCGGGTTTTGGTCCCGACACGAACCACACAATCGTCTGACGAAGTCAGGTCGAGCGCACCATGGGCTCTTCGGAGCCCGAATAAATTGCCACTTCGTGACTGGCACGCCCACGCACTTAATAAACCAACAAACGAATAAAATAATTGTTAAATAAAAAAGTGCGTCCACAAGTCTGGCACGCCCGGTGGGACCAAAACCACCCTTCATCTCTTCGCCGGGATTAAGGGCCTTATGGCCCCTTCTTAAAATACGAATTATTTGATCTTCAATTGCAGGGTTGCATTCGTGAGATCACAATGGTCGTCTCTTGCGAACCGCTTGCTGTTGCCAACCATGTCACCCGTGGCTACTTGGCTGTGCCGATGCAGTTCGGCAGCTTTCCACCCATCGTCGGCTTCCCCAACTTCTTGGGGGTCGCATTCGTGGAACTCTTGAAGACCCAGGAGGTGGACTGCGTCGCCACTGCAACGACGACATCAGACAAGACCAAGGTGATGGACTGCTACGTCCACCAAGCTGCTCCTTATGCCTCCGTCAATCGGAAGTGCTCAGCGGCTGCCAGGCGGGTAGCCAAGAAGAACAGCGGCATACTGCACGGCCGGTTATCTGCTTCGGGCAAGTCCGTTCTTATCGGAGGAGTCCAACTGTTCTTGAATGGCCGCCAGGCCAGGATTACACCTGAGAGGGTGATCACCGCAGTGCCAGTGCGCAACTCTTTTGAAGCATTGGCCCACATCAAGACGGACCGTGCCGAGTCCAAGACAAGGGGTCGGTTGCTCCCAAAGCCAACCAAGTTCAAACAGATCTGGGTGCCCAAGAGAGCCCATGCTATCCCCGCCATCCATGGAGAACTTCTGAGGGTCCGCCAAGCAGGACCAAAGGAAGATGCACATGCTGAAGCGATAGCCCCAATTCATCCCTCGCCAGCATTGGCTACCCAGGCCCAGTCGGGGAAGATGTCCCACCACACCAAGCTGGGGGCAAGGGTTCCTGTCTTTGAGAAACCAGCTACTTTCCAAAGACCATCAACTAGAAAAGCAAAGAAGATTGGAAGTCTCCAGGCTTGCTCCTGTAACACAACCGGAACGTCCGACCACTATGGGGCTCCGCCCCCGGATTATGATGAAGCCGCTAGGCTCGCTAAAGGGCTAGAACCCGCTATCGCAAGACAAGGGGCTGTGATTACAGCACAAGCCCATACTGAAACACCCGATGCGGATCTGATCATAGTGACTGTGAATGTGGTCACCACTGGAAATGATGGCGAGGAACCAGCGCCTGCTTCAAATGCTCCGGCGGGAGAGCAAGGTCACGCTCCCAGCTTCTCCATGCCTGATCAGGCCACCATGATGCTCATGATGCAAAGATACCAGCAAGAAATTGAGATGCTGAGGAAACAACTCAGCGGCATGAACGTACATGCTCTGGCTTCAAGGCAGGTCGAGCTCCCTCTTGAAGCCTCACAGAGAGGTGCTAATGAACATGCAGCTGCCCTTCCAACCATGGCTTCTCAGTCGTCACTTGATCATACTAGGGGCACGGCCCCGACTCTATAGCCTACTCTCCCGTTGCAGGGGACGGCTACTACACCTCAACCAATGGTGCTGATGCCACCAATGACCCGACAAGCTCTATGTCGCCTGAGCTCAACTGACTCGGCAGGGATAAATGAAACAATGATAGAGCAAATGATAGAAAAGAAGCTGGTAGATCGAGGTGGTGATGATTATGCCTCATTCGATGCCTACAAGGTGCCGTACTCGATCCATCATGCTGCTAAAAAGCTACCTCCCGGCGTCACTAAGCCGCCAAAATTTGATAAATTCAATGGATAAGGATCGCCAAAGGAGCACATAGCCTATTACGTCAACATGATGGGTGATTTGGCGACCGATGAGTCCTACTTATTGAAGTATTTTGGGTCCTCACTGACGGGACTTGCTTTCGAATGGTATTCCAACCTGCTAGCTGGAGCAATCAATGATTGGCCGGACATGCAACGCCAATTCCGGGAGCGGTTCCATATAACCGAAAGAGAAATAACCATGGCTGAGCTCTATACCTCCAAGCAGAGGCATGATGAGACCGCCTTGGACTATGTCAAAAGATGGCAAAATCTCAGCATGAGATGCAAACGCCCGCTACACCAAGAAGATGCGGTCCAAATCTGCAAACAGAACTTGTAATGCCCCGGATTCTTCGGATCCTTTTCGTGGGCTCCGGATCTGGTTTCTCGGATTGTCCAACTCTGTTTTGTCTGAAATTTCGTTTCGGACATCTTTCGTGTTCGGATCGGTGCGATCCGGAGTCGTTTCGGAGGCCCGGAGGCGTTCCGCGGCTTTTTCCGCGTGTGTTTTTTCCGATTCCCGGCGTGGGTTTCGGCTTTCCCTTCGGAACCTCGTTGCGGGTGAACCGGGCCGTTCACCAGGGCGCGAGTGGTACCGTTGCGATCGGTGCGTTCCGAGGATCGCGAGGGTGTGATTTTCTATTTTTCTGGATTTTTCCGATTTTCCGGATTTCCCTATAAATAGCTTTTCTCTCTCTCTCCCCTCTCATTTCTCATTTCTCTCCCTCTCTCTTCTCACGCTCTCTCCTCTCTCCCTCTCTCTCCGGCGGCCGACAGGGCGGAGTACGGGCGAGGCGGGGACGGCGCGGGCGAGGCGCGGGCGAGGATGGATGAGGATCGAGGCGGAGGCGGGCGCGATCCCTCGGTGGATTCCGAGATGGCGTCGTTCGCGTTCCGGGCGGTTTTCGGCGTGGATTAGTCGCTTCGGCGCACGGTTTCTTCGGTGGAGGTAGGGTGACGGAACACCACTGCGTTCTGCTCGTTTCCCCTGCCATTGCACGTCGTTCGGCGCGGAAACAGCTGTGTTTGGGTCCGTTCTAGCGAAACTGTGGTTTTGTGGGTTTCGTAGGGTCGGTCGGGAAACGGCGACGGTTTCCAGATCGGTTACTGTCAACGGATTCCTTGGGGCGAGAGCGTTCTTTTCCCCCTGATTTCGTCTCGATTGGTGGTCCCGTTGGACCGGTAGAGCTCCGAGAAGCTCGGTAACCCTTTTTGGGTAACTTCGGTAGAATCGCTCGTTTCTCGCGATTCGTGCGTCGTTTTGACTCCGGTCGGAGTCCACGTGATTGCCAGGGTGGTTGTGGTTGTATCCCCTTCGTTTCGGCACGAACGGGGCGTGGAAAGGCTACGATCGGGAGACCCCCTGGGTTTACCCGCCGTGATGGTTGGGCGGTCGAACCGGGCCCGTCCATCGCGAGGGCGGTTGCCTTTGGCCCGTTCATTTTCTCTTGGTTTTGGGGTTGTGCGGTCGCACGATAGACCGCACATTTGTTGTGCGGCCAGGTGAGAACCGCATGTCTCCCCCATGGACGGTTGGTACCCAGCCGTCTGTCCTTCCGTGGGCTTGTGCGGCCAGGAGCTGACCGCATATCCCAGTTGACCCTTGGTCAACAGTTTAGTGTCGGTTGGGTTGTGCGGTTTGGTCAAAACCGTTTTGACCGGCACTGGAGTAGGTCGGTTAGGTTGTGCGGACGATCCTTGGCCGCACATCCCCTTGGGCGGTCCAGCCCTAACCGTCCATCCTCCATTTGGGGTTAGTCCGATTAGAGCCTTGTGCGGCTCCTGCCTGACCGCATGTCTTTTGAGCGGCTGTACCCTAGCCGCACATCCCTTGAGCGGCCCAGGGTGAACCGCACATGTGCCAGTCTAACCCGGTGTTTCCGTTTTGACTGATTCGAGTCCCGGGTGTGTGGTTCTCGAACCACGTGCCGACCGGTGGCCTGACGGATGTTGTGCACGTCGTCGGGGCCAGGTGTCGTGGTACGTTGTAGTCCCGGGTGTAGAGTTCTCGACTCGTGTCACCATGTGTTGACGTGTGTCATCGGTTTCTCCGAAAAGCGATCCCCGAGTGGGTCCTGTGTGAGGCCTTGGTGTAACGACCCGAGAATCCGATTACCGGGAAGGCCCGATAACCCGAGACTCGCACCGCCACCCACGAGCCCGAAGACTCGGAAGGGTTAAAAGGATGGTGTGGAAACTACACAAGCATCACAAATAATTGCAGAAATTAAACAGTTATGATATTAAGCAGGAAATGAATTAACATTTTACATGGTCCACAATAAAATAACAACAACAGCAACAGTAGTCCACGACTAGTACAGTGACAAGAAAGAAAAGTACAGCTACACGGGGCATCCCCCGGCTCTGACCTCTGGCACTACCTCTGGGCACCCGCACCACGCTTCCGCTGCGCTCCAGACACGCTCCCCGAAGGTGGCGCCTCACCTGAAACACGGTGAAAACACGCAGGGAATGAGTCTCGGAACAAGACTCAGTAGGGATCACTCGAACCCTACCTCGAAAAACGAGAAACCACTACTCTAGCGGTAGAAAGGTACCTCGGAAAGGAAAGCCCTGTACTCTACAGAACTAGACCCTAACGGCACGCAAACCGACACACGTGCCACGGTACGAGAAGACCGAAACTCAACGGTCGAACCGTCAAAACCCGAAGGTCGGAAACACACGACTGACAGTCTGACACTCCGTACTCAACAGGAGTACCACCCACTAGAAGCACAGCCGGTAGCGTCCCCTGACGTCTTACACCGCACCGCAGGTGAACCGCCTGACATGGTAGGTCCTACCCGAGGCGCAAACACCGTACAAGTAACTACAACAAGTGACTAGCTGGGGTCACGCCCGTCGACGTGGGTCCAACCGCCCCCAACCACGTGTGCACACACAGACCGCGCGTCCCTGGTCTGGCCCTCTGACCGGTTTTCCCCTCAGCCGGACTCTGGCTGCAAGACGTGGGGCCCAACGGTAACCGGTCCACAAACCGTCTCTAAAGGTCAGCCCGTACACCACTCCCTGGTGCGACTAGCACACGCGTACTAGTAGGCTACGACTAGTGGAGGGTCACAGAAGGAGTAGACTCTCAAGTCTCGGAAAACAACGGTGCAACTGCAGGTACGAGGAACGCTCCTTGTACCAACACCGACGCACGGTGACCAGCTGACAACAACATCTCCCGGTACACTCTGTACGACGAGAGACACACCGACGCAACCCGTACCCTTGAACGGTCCACACTGGGCCGCTCAGGGATGTGCGGTCACACAGGGACCGCACAAGGATTAGAACGGTCATATCAGGACCGTTCCACCCAGGGTCCAAACGACGGATAAACGGCCAACACAGGACCGTTCAAACAGATGTGCGGCCAACTCTTGACCGCACGTGGGTGAGGAACGGTCACCTCCTGGCCGCTCGTCTCCCAACGGTAAAAAGCCTGGACGGTTAGTCCTTAGCCGCACTTGGGGAAGGGCGGCTACGGCTTAGCCGTTCAGGTGTTGTGCGGTCAGGGCCAGACCGCACATCCAACCATAGCGCTAGGGGATGTACGGCCAGCACCTGGCCGTGCAAGGGGTTATGCGGTCAGCTCCTGGCCGCACATCCCAGAGCACTGCACAACGGTCACAACCAACGGTCAAAACCCTTGGGGTTGGGCGGTAGCTGTGGGGCCGCACATTAGGATATGCGGTCCCACGATAGACCGCTCAAGCCCACTGCGCGCCAAGCCTCACCCAAAGCGCGCCGAGCCGATGAACGGTCCGAACGGAACCGCATAGGGGTTGTGCGGCCACTGGTTCGACCGCACATCGCTCACCGGCGAGAAAATGGCGAACCTCACCGGAATCGCCCAATCGGCCTCAAAACAAACCCCACGGAGGGGGAAATGGCGAGAGAAGAACCCCCAAGCCCCCTAGCATGCTCCTACGCCCTTAAACCGTGAAATCGGGGCTCAAAACGATGGATCGGACGAACTCACCCCGCGGCATGATCGACCCTTCCCGGCTCAAAATAAACCCCTCTCGACCTCGTCTCGAGCTGAAACTCACGGGGAAGGAAGACATGAGGCTAAGGAACGTCACCCTACCTCCGGTCCGCGACGAAACGCTCCGATCCGAGCTCGAAGTCGCGAAGAACGCCGCTAGAATCTCGCCTCTCCACGCCTCCCACGCTCGCCGTATGCCCGCACGATCGCCACCACGTCACCCACGTCCTCGCGCCGTCGCACCGCCGCCGTCTGCAGCCGGAACGGGGGTCGGCACGGTCGAACGGGAGAGAAGGAGGGAGAGAGCCGGCCACGGTCGCGTGAGGGAGAGAGAGGAAGGAAGAAGAAGAAAAGAGAAAAGAAGAAAAAGAAAAGAAAAGAAAATGGGAATATATAGAAAATCCGATTTTTCGGAAAAATACCGAAAATTAGAAAAATACATTTCCGGAATCCTCGGAACGCACCGATCGCAACGGTACCACTCGTGCCTCGGGGAACTGCCCGGTTCGCCCGCAGCGAGCGTCCGAAGAAAAAGCCGAAACACACACCGGAAATCGGAAAACACGCGCGGAAAAAGCCACGGAACGCCTCCGGGCCTCCGAAACGACTCCGGATCGCGCCGATCCGAACACGAAAGATGTCCGAAACGAAATTTCGGACACAACGGAGCCGGACACTCCGAAAACTAGATCCGGGACCCATGAAGAAGGATCCGAAAGGTCCGGGATATTACAGCCCTCCCCCCTTAAGGAATTTCGTCCTCGAAATTGAGAACAACCCAAGGGGAAAGAAGAGGAAGACTCACTCAAACAGATACGGGAACTGCTGACGCATCTCGTCCTCACGTTCCCACGAAGCCTCACCACCAGAGTGTCGTTGCCACACGACCTTGACCAAGGGAATAACCTTGTTCCGCAGGCGCTGCTCTCGCCTATCCTCCACGCGGATCGGAAACTCTGGGAGAGAAAGATCTGGAGTCACCTCAGGCCAAACGGAAAACTCGAGCACATGAGAGTCATCGGGCATATACTTCCGCAACATAGAGACGTGGAACACGTCATGCACCGACGCCAACTCAGAGGGTAACTGCAACCGGTAAGCAACCTCACCGATGCGCTCCACAATCGCGAAAGGACCAATATAGCGGGGACTCAGCTTCCCACGCCGTCCAAACCGCATCACCCCCTTCATCGGAGAAACTCTCAAGAACACATGATCGCCCACGGCGAACTCGAGGGGCTGCCGCCTACGGTCAGCATAGCTCTTCTGCCGACTCTGGGCCGCCAACATGTTCTGACGAACCAGGTGCACAACATCCACACATTGCTGCACCAATTCCGGTCCCGTCAAAACACGCTCACCCACCTCAAACCAATCAAGTGGAGTCCGACAAGGACGCCCATACAATGCCTCATAAGGAGCCATGCCGATGCTCGAATGAAAGCTGTTGTTATAGGCAAACTCCACTAACGGTAGGTGATGAATCCAACTCCCCTGCCACTCCAGGCAGCAGGATCTCAGCATGTCCTCCAAAGTCTGAATGGTCCTCTCAGACTGACCATCTGACTGTGGATGATACGCCGAGCTAAATGCCAACTCCGTGCCAAGAGCTCGCTGGAAACTCCTCCAGAATCCAGAAGTGAAGCGCGGATCCCGATCCGACACGATCGAAATGGGAACCCCATGCAACGGCACGATCCGCTCCACATAAAGACGAGCCAACTTAGGCACGCTCCAGCTGACTTTGACCGGTAGCAACCGCGTCACCTTCGTCAGCCGATCCACCAGCAACCAAATACTGTCCTGCCCAGTCGGGGTTCTGGGCAACCCCACCACAAAATCCGTGGTCACATGGTCCCACTTCCAAGCAGGAACATCCAAGGGCTGGAGAGTACCGCCTGGTCGCTGATGCTCCGCCTTCACCTGCTGACAGATCAGGCACCTGGCCACAAACTCGGCCACATCTCTCTTCATGCCAGGCCACCAGAACTGCCTCCGCAAGTTCCGATACATCTTCGTCGCACCCGGGTGCACAGTGTACCTGCTCCCATGAGCCTCGCGTAACACCGCACGACGAACCTGCTCCTCCCCTGGGACGTACAGCCTGCCACGAAACCTCGCAGCACCGTCCTCGCCGAGCTCCACATCAGCCATCGCAAGAATCCGGGGCAACTCAGGGTCCGCATGCTGAGCCTCTGTCACCTGACGACGAATAGCAGGAGTGACAGTCAGACTCGCAAGCACTGCCAACCCTGGCTCCTGGGGAATCTTGAGCCTGAAAGATACTTCGGGCACCTGTTCCCAGAGCCTCCACTTCCTCAGCATCAAGGTACTGATCACGACCTTCCTACTCAAGGCATCGGCGACGACATTCATCCTGCCCGGCTGATAAGACAGGGTGAAGTCATAGTCCTTCATGAACTCCATCCAACGCCTCTGTCTGAGGTTCAGATCTCTCTGCGAGAACACATACCTCAAACTCTGATGGTCAGTGAACACCTCGAACTTCTCACCGTACAGATAATGCCTCCAGATCTTCAGCGCGAAGATCACTGCCGCCAACTCAAGGTCATGGGTAGGGTAGTTCTCCTCATGGGGCTTTAGCTGCCGAGATGCATAAGCCACCACTCTACCATGCTGCATCAGAACAGCACCCAATCCGACGCCGGAAGCATCTGTACACACCACAAAACCTCCCGATCCAGAAGGCAAAACCAACACCGGAGCCGAGGTGAGCAATCTCTTCAGTTCCCTAAAGCTCTGCTCACACTCCTCGGACCAGACGAAAGGCACATCCTTCCGCGTGAGCCTCGTCATCGGGGTCGCAATGCGGGAAAAATCCTGGATAAACCGGCGATAATAACCCGCAAGCCCCAAGAAACTCCGGATCTCCGTCACCGACCTCGGCCTCGGCCATTGCATCACAGCCTCGACCTTGGCGGGATCCACGGAAATGCCATCACCAGAAATCACGTGCCCCAGAAAGTGCACCTCGCTGAGCCAAAACTCGCACTTGCTGAGCTTCGCAAACAACTGGTGATCTCGCAACGTCTGCAGCACCACACCCAAATGGTACGCATGCTCCTCAGCAGACCGCGAATAAACAAGGATGTCATCCACGAAAATGACCACGAACTGGTCCAAATACGGGTGGAACACCCTCTGCATCAAGTCCATGAAGGCTGCTGGGGCATTGGTGAGCCCAAACGGCATCACCAGAAACTCATAATGCCCGTACCTCGTACTGAACGCAGTCTTCTCCACATCGGACTCGCGAATTCTCAGCTGATAGTAACCGGACCGCAAATCAATCCGCGAGAACACTCGCGCAGACTGAAGCTGGTCGAACAAATCATCAATCCGCGGCAATGGATACTTGTTCTTAATGGTCACGTCATTCAGCTGCCGATAGTCAATGCATAGCCGCAGACTACCGTCCTTCTTCTTCACGAACAACACGGGCGCACCCCAAGGGGAAAAGCTCGGACGAATGTACCCCTTGGCCAACAGTTCCTGCAACTGCGCCCTCAACTCCCTCAACTCAGCGGGGGCCATACGGTAGGGAGCCTTCGCCAAAGGTCCCGTACCAGGTACAACCTCGATCACGAAATCGATCTCCCGCTGGGGAGGTAATCCAGGCAACTCCTCAGGAAAAACATCGGGAAACTCGCACACCACCGCAATGTCCTCGACATTCGGCTCCATCCGGTCAGACACAACCACAGACGCGAGAAAACCCTGACAACCTGAATCAAGCAATCGACGGGCTCGAATAGCAGAGATAAGAAATCGAGAAGAGGCGGAACGGATACCTTGGAAATAGAAGGTCCTCTTGCTCGGATGTTGGAAGTAGACCCTCTTCATCCCACAATCCACCACCGCTCCATGAGTCTCGAGCCAATCCATGCCTAGAATCACGTCGTAATCCCAAAGCTGCAACGCATACAACCTGCCTGGCATACTCCGCCCATCGATCCACACCGGAACCTGGTCGAAGCAATACGGAGTGACCATAAAGTCACCCGAAGGCAACTCCACAGCCAAATCACAGGACAACTGGGTCACCGGCTCCTCGACGCTCGACGCGAAATCCTCCGAAATGAACGAATGAGACGCGCCAGAATCAAATAAAACCCGAGCCGCACAACCCAAAATCTGAACGGTACCTTCCACGAGCTGCGACGCTACTGCCTCTGCCCTGGTCAAGTGCGTGATCTGGCCACGAGCTCTCTGCCTGCCTCCCACACTAGCTGACCTGGGTAGCGGCGGATACTGTCCCTGCTGCTGCTGCTGCTGGGAAACCTGCTGCTGCGGCGGCCTCTGAGGACAGTCACGCGCCATATGCCCTGGCTGGTCACACCGAAAACAGATGATCGGCGCCGTGCACTGCCTGCCTGGGTGGGTCCCACTACACCGTGGACAAGGTCCTCGCGATCCACCCACCGATCCCTGTCGCTGCAAAGGAAACGGCTGCTGCACACTGCCCGATGAAGCCTGCCCCTGATCCTGGACTTCTTCTTGCCGAACCCCTTCTTGAAGAACTTTTTGACCTTCGTGCCAAAGGACGCAGATCCTGTCACCGAAGCTGCCGATGCCGGTACTCCTGAACCACCCGACGCAGACTGAAAGAAACCCTGCTGCTGAGTAGCCGACTGCTGGCTGCGACCTGACACAGACTGCCCCTGGCTGATCGGTCCTCGAGTCCTCTGCATATCCATCTCCAAGGAAATCGCAACACGAGACGCCGTCTCGAGATCAGTGGCCCCATTCGCGATCAGATGGTGCCTCAGCTCCAGCCTCAAGCCCTGCACAAACTGCGTCGTCCTCACCCTCTCATGCTCCATGATATGAGGTGCGTACCGACCCAGCTCGACAAATCGGGCCCTGTACTGCAACACGGACATGTCACCCTGCACCAGCTCCAGAAACTCCCGCATCCGCTGCGTAGCAACAATATCTGGACAGTACGTACGCTCGAAAGCACTGACAAAGTCATCCCACTCGATCTGCTCAAGCGGACGAAGCTGAAAGGACGTCTTCCACTCGGAAGACCACCACCTCCGAGCCGTACCCTGCAACTGGTTGTAGGCCAACACCACTCTGTCCTCGACAGCACTCTTCGCAGAACTGAACACCCGCTCCATCTCATCAAGCCAATCACGAGCCGCATCAGGGTCTGCCTGGCCGCTAAAGTAAGGTGGATGAAACTGCATGAAATCCCTCACTGCTCGGCCTGGCCCACCCCTGACTGACGAGCCCTCACCGGCCTCTCCGCCGAACTGCTGAGCCATGAGATGGTACATGCCACGGAGAAAACCCTCGGCCCCCGGAGCCCTCGCAGCATCCGCGGCCTCGGTAGCTCCCGGAACTCTGCTATGCTCCTCCTGGTCCCTCTGGACCCCCTGCTGGATCTCCTGACCTCCAGCCGACTGCCCCTGCTGAGAGCGAGAACTCCTCCTCGGCGCCATCCTCGCTCCTTAAGCACAAGACAGAAAACTCAGAAACGGAAGGTCAGAATAAAACACGCGGTGCCCAATGCCAGCGTCACATGTACATCATCGTTGTGGACTAGTGGACCAATACAATTACCTATGATTCTCATGTAATTCCACAACCGCGCTCTGATACCAGCTGTAACGACCCGAGAATCCGATTACCGGGAAGGCCCGATAACCCGAGACTCGCACCGCCACCCACGAGCCCGAAGACTCGGAAGGGTTAAAAGGATGGTGTGGAAACTACACAAGCATCACAAATAATTGCAGAAATTAAACAGTTATGATATTAAGCAGGAAATGAATTAACATTTTACATGGTCCACAATAAAATAACAACAACAGCAACAGTAGTCCACGACTAGTACAGTGACAAGAAAGAAAAGTACAGCTACACGGGGCATCCCCCGGCTCTGACCTCTGGCACTACCTCTGGGCACCCGCACCACGCTTCCGCTGCGCTCCTGACACGCTCCCCGAAGGTGGCGCCTCACCTGAAACACGGTGAAAACACGCAGGGAATGAGTCTCGGAACAAGACTCAGTAGGGATCACTCGAACCCTACCTCGAAAAACGAGAAACCACTACTCTAGCGGTAGAAAGGTACCTCGGAAAGGAAAGCCCTGTACTCTACAGAACTAGACCCTAACGGCACGCAAACCGACACACGTGCCACGGTACGAGAAGACCGAAACTCAACGGTCGAACCGTCAAAACCCGAAGGTCGGAAACACACGACTGACAGTCTGACACTCCGTACTCAACAGGAGTACCACCCACTAGAAGCACAGCCGGTAGCGTCCCCTGACGTCTTACACCGCACCGCAGGTGAACCGCCTGACATGGTAGGTCCTACCCGAGGCGCAAACACCGTACAAGTAACTACAACAAGTGACTAGCTGGGGTCACGCCCGTCGACGTGGGTCCAACCGCCCCCAACCACGTGTGCACACACAGACCGCGCGTCCCTGGTCTGGCCCTCTGACCGGTTTTCCCCTCAGCCGGACTCTGGCTGCAAGACGTGGGGCCCAACGGTAACCGGTCCACAAACCGTCTCTAAAGGTCAGCCCGTACACCACTCCCTGGTGCGACTAGCACACGCGTACTAGTAGGCTACGACTAGTGGAGGGTCACAGAAGGAGTAGACTCTCAAGTCTCGGAAAACAACGGTGCAACTGCAGGTACGAGGAACGCTCCTTGTACCAACACCGACGCACGGTGACCAGCTGACAACAACATCTCCCGGTACACTCTGTACGACGAGAGACACACCGACGCAACCCGTACCCTTGAACGGTCCACACTGGGCCGCTCAGGGATGTGCGGTCACACAGGGACCGCACAAGGATTAGAACGGTCATATCAGGACCGTTCCACCCAGGGTCCAAACGACGGATAAACGGCCAACACAGGACCGTTCAAACAGATGTGCGGCCAACTCTTGACCGCACGTGGGTGAGGAACGGTCACCTCCTGGCCGCTCGTCTCCCAACGGTAAAAAGCCTGGACGGTTAGTCCTTAGCCGCACTTGGGGAAGGGCGGCTACGGCTTAGCCGTTCAGGTGTTGTGCGGTCAGGGCCAGACCGCACATCCAACCATAGCGCTAGGGGATGTACGGCCAGCACCTGGCCGTGCAAGGGGTTATGCGGTCAGCTCCTGGCCGCACATCCCAGAGCACTGCACAACGGTCACAACCAACGGTCAAAACCCTTGGGGTTGGGCGGTAGCTGTGGGGCCGCACATTAGGATATGCGGTCCCACGATAGACCGCTCAAGCCCACTGCGCGCCAAGCCTCACCCAAAGCGCGCCGAGCCGATGAACGGTCCGAACGGAACCGCATAGGGGTTGTGCGGCCACTGGTTCGACCGCACATCGCTCACCGGCGAGAAAATGGCGAACCTCACCGGAATCGCCCAATCGGCCTCAAAACAAACCCCACGGAGGGGGAAATGGCGAGAGAAGAACCCCCAAGCCCCCTAGCATGCTCCTACGCCCTTAAACCGTGAAATCGGGGCTCAAAACGATGGATCGGACGAACTCACCCCGCGGCATGATCGACCCTTCCCGGCTCAAAATAAACCCCTCTCGACCTCGTCTCGAGCTGAAACTCACGGGGAAGGAAGACATGAGGCTAAGGAACGTCACCCTACCTCCGGTCCGCGACGAAACGCTCCGATCCGAGCTCGAAGTCGCGAAGAACGCCGCTAGAATCTCGCCTCTCCACGCCTCCCACGCTCGCCGTATGCCCGCACGATCGCCACCACGTCACCCACGTCCTCGCGCCGTCGCACCGCCGCCGTCTGCAGCCGGAACGGGGGTCGGCACGGTCGAACGGGAGAGAAGGAGGGAGAGAGCCGGCCACGGTCGCGTGAGGGAGAGAGAGGAAGGAAGAAGAAGAAAAGAGAAAAGAAGAAAAAGAAAAGAAAAGAAAATGGGAATATATAGAAAATCCGATTTTTCGGAAAAATACCGAAAATTAGAAAAATACATTTCCGGAATCCTCGGAACGCACCGATCGCAACGGTACCACTCGTGCCTCGGGGAACTGCCCGGTTCGCCCGCAGCGAGCGTCCGAAGAAAAAGCCGAAACACACACCGGAAATCGGAAAACACACGCGGAAAAAGCCACGGAACGCCTCCGGGCCTCCGAAACGACTCCGGATCGCGCCGATCCGAACACGAAAGATGTCCGAAACGAAATTTCGGACACAACGGAGCCGGACACTCCGAAACTAGATCCGGGACCCATGAAGAAGGATCCGAAAGGTCCGGGATATTACACTTGGGCTGCGAGCCCAGTTGTCCAGTCTGGAGCTGGAGGCTTCCCTCTTTTCCTTGAGTTGGGCCACAGCTTGGTGGTGTGCAAGTTGCCTTGGGAATCGTGCTTCTGTGCTTTCCGCGTGGGCCGTGTGTGTGGCCTTAGTCCTGTGAGTTCCCTTCCCAAGGGAATGGTTTCGGCGGCTCGTGAGCTGCCTCGGTATTCGTGCTACAGTGGTTTTAGACCTAGAGCTTGGACTAGATTGACGGCCTTGTGCTGTTGCGTGCAACGGTCTTGACCCCGAGTCTTGTGACTCAAGGACCGTTGGGTGTAGTGCGTCTAGAGGACTGTCCAGAGCCCAGTGACTTAGCGTCACTTGGGTTTTCTCGACTCTCGCGCAGGGTGTGTGCGTGGCTGTGGACTGTGAGTCCCGTTTCTTCTCCGACTGTGGTCATCGTGCGACGGTGCTAGTACGTGGGATGGTCCCCGTACTTTGTCGGATGCGGACGTTGTTTTCCGTTGACTTGAGAGTCTACTCCTTCAGTGACCCTCCACTAGTCGTAGCCTACTAGTACGCGTGTGCTAGTCGCACCAGGGAGTGGTGTACGGGCTTACCCTTAGAGGCGGTTTGTGGACCGGTTGCCGTCGGGCCCCACGTCTTGCAGCCAGAGTCCGGCTGAGGGGAAAACCGGTCAGAGGACCAGACCAGGGACGCGTGGTCTGTGTGTGCACACGTGGTTGGGGGCGGTTGGACCCACGTCGACGGGCGTGACCCCAGCTAGTCACTTGTTTGTGGTTACTTGTACGGTGTTCGTGCCTCGGGTAGGAGCTACCACGTCAGGCAGTTCACTTGCGGTGCGGTGTAAGACGTCAGGGGACGCTACCGGCTGTGCTTCTAGTGGGTGGTACTCCTGTCGAGTACGGAGTGACAGACTATCAGTTTCCGTGATTTCGACCTTCGGGTTTTCGGTCGTGTTGACCGTTGAGTTCGGTTGTTTCGCCGTGGCGCGTGTGTTGGTTTTCGCGCCAAGGGTCTAATGCTAGTGGCTTTACCGAGGTTGGGTCTTGTTGTGCGGTACCCGCGATCGGATGGTCGGGGTCGCACCTTGGACAGCGTGTCCAGGTCGGCTGTATCCGAGGGACAGGCCTCTACGGCGTGGTTGCCGTGTGTTCTTGCTTCGGTAGGTGGTACTAGTGTGGTTCGGTAGCTTCGTCTGCGTGACCGAGGTGTACCTTCCGGTGCAGTAGGAGTAGCTGTAGTGCCGAGTTTTTGACCGGCCACCGGTTTGCTGTTCCTGCTGTAGTTGTAGCTCTCCTTTCCGCTACCGCCGTTGTTTCCGGTTGGGGTTCCGCGGGATCCCTGCTGAGTCTCTGTTTTGGAGACTCATTCCCTGCTTTTCAGGTGTGGCGGTTCTTCCTCGTGGTTCGAGGGTGCGGAGCGGAGGTTCTCTGTTGCCAGCTTGCCGGGCCGAGTGTTCACTTGGCACGTGGTACGTTTTACTGCTTTAGACTGTACTTTCGGTTGGACTGGACTCTGTTGTAGCTGTTGCTGTTCTTTCTTTCAGCTTGTTGTTGTTGGTTGTCCTGCTTTATTTCCTATTTCTTTGTGCCTCCACACTCCTTTTAGCCCTTCCGAGCCCTCCTGGCTCGTGGGCGGCGGTGCGAGTCTCGGGTTATCGGGCCTTCCCGGTAATCGGATTCTCGGGTCGTTACAGCTGGTATCAGAGCGGTGGTTGTGGACGTACATAGGAATTCGAGATATTGCAGTGATCAGAGTCCATAAGGTCCAGTACAGTCGGCAGCTGGCTTAGGGTTTTGTGTTCGCTTCCCGCCTTGTTTCTCGCTTGGGTGCGCTGTGCGGCGCTGTGAGGTGGTTGCTGCCCGTGGCTTTCGTGCCAACATGGGGTCTAAGGATCGAGGTCGAGAGCCTTCTCCCTCATCGGTGGTGGCCCTGGTTGTGCTGCGTTGGGCAGAGGTTGCTAGCAGGTGTGAGTTCGCGGTGCTGCGTTCGAGGAACCTGCAGCGTGGTCAGGTGGCTGGTGCGGACTGTTCTTGGTTAAGTGGCCGTGAGCGTGCTCTGAGGGAGCTGCTGTCGGTTTTTGGTCACTCCAGCTTGAGGTTTGTCCAGCTCCTGAGGTGTTTTGATCGAGAAGTGTGCTCGGGTGAGCGGAGGATCTTCTCGGTGGGTTGCTGTTTCGTCGAGCCTGATGTTTTGTCGTGCTCTGTTGCGTCAGAAATGACGTGTCGGTCCTGATTGCTCTGCTGATTTCGAGGCAGAATTTGGCAGAGATGTCCCGTTAAGTCTTTGCTCCTGTGCTTCTGTCAGTGGATGGGTTGTGTTCGCCCTGGAGTTGGCTTGAGATGTGAAGGCTCCGCGGTGAGTTTCGGGACTCGAGGGTGAGCATCGGCGGTTGTCGGTTATGGCTCGTGTGGCGGCTCTTGGCATGCCGTGTTGCAGTTCGAGGAATTGCAGCGGTGGTGCATCGAGAGATGCTGTGATGGTGGTCCGACGTGACACTCGTCGAGTGTGTCGGAGGCGCTGACCTGATGGAAGCGATGGTTTTCCTTGGTGCTGGATGGTGCTGTTTCCAGCGTGCGCGAGGTTCGAGGTCAGGTCGAGCGTGGAGTTCTTCCGTTGGTCGAAGTGCGCTGGTTTCTCCTTTGGTTGGAGAGATTGTGTTGGGTTAAGGTTTGCCGTCTTGCATTGTGTGCCCGGATTGGTTGGCCTTGTGTGCCATGAAGTCCGTGCGAGACGTGCTCCTTGTCTTGGCAAGGTGGTTGTCTGTGAGAAGTTGTGCCCATTCCCTTGTCGTGTGAGGGTGTGCTGGCGCTGTTCCGGAAGGACGAGTGCTGGTTGGGCGGTGTTTGCTTTCTCGGCTGTGCGCGCGGATCAGAGTGCGCAGCGGAAGCGTGGTGGGCTCGTAACCCATTGGTTCAGGATCGTAGCATTGGTTGCTACGGGCGGATTCCTGAGTTTGCGTTGAGCATCGGAGGATTGGTTCCTCGGTGTGAAACGTGATTTTGCCGTGCCGTTGCTCGAGGTATTATGGTTCTTGGCACTGGCAGGATGGAGTGTTGGGGAATGTGCTGGCTAGTGCGCCGCATGAGTACCATGTTCCTGTGTTGGAAGCCGTGTCAGGCGTTGGTGTTGGACCTGGATGGGGTTGTTGAGGATGTCGCCTGACGATGGTCGAGGATGTGTTGGTCAGAGTCGGCGGCTTGGTGCCCGACTTGTGTTCCCAGTCGTGTCCTCGGATAAGATCGTTTTTGGAGAAGTGATCTCTGGCAGGCTGTGGGCTTCCGTTGGTTCTACGGTCTTGTCGGATTGTGACGGTGAGATGTTTATTGCTTAGGGACCCACGAGCGCTGTCCAGGTGGTGTCCCGTGGCTCTGTGGTAAGGGCGGAATCGGGATTGGCAGGTGTCCACTTGGATTGATCGAAGGATTTGATGAGACCAGACGTAAGAGTGACGCTTGTGGGCGGAGGCCTTCTGTGAGATTAGCGTCGGTTGGTGGTCCTTGATAGGACGTTGGTGTCGCAAGGTTATCCCTGGTTTGGTGATTAGCATGGGGTGGTTCCCTATAAGTCTGAGTCCCGTGAGGTGATGACTGAAGACGCCATGTTCTGTCATTTGGTTTCGTCGTGCTCCCCGAGAGGGTCGAGTTGGCGCGATGATCGAGCTCGGATGCGGAGTCCGAGGGGAGTGTAGCTCGAGATGTGGCATCGGTCTATGTGTGAGTCAGCGGATGGCCTGCTGTGAATTGGATCGTGCCTGTTGGGCCGGTGGAGGTTTCCCGTTGACGTGTATTTGGCGACCAGTGGATGGCCTTTTCAGAGACAGAAGATGCTGGTTGTTGGGGCTCGAGCGTGGCGAGAGCCGTGTGCCAGCGAGACCTTTGATGGTCGTTTCTGCGATGTGCCTTTCCGGATGGGATCTGGACTTTGTCGAAGTTGTCTTCTGACGAGAATTGGCACGGTGTTGTGTCCGGCTTTCGGCTTGCCATGTGTGGGGTGTTTCTTGGTGTTGAGCCGATGTGCTGGTTGCGGTCTGTTGAGCTGGCTGCTTGAGCTGGTGGAGGCTCTGTGTTGGTTGCTCCCTTGAGAAGGGTGTGCGACCTGTCAGCTGGTTGTGAAGCTGATGTGTGTTTTGTCTGCTGACCCTGGGGTGGATCAGTAGCTGTTGCTCGTGTCGAGGGTTGTGTTTCCTCGGTGAGCGAGATCGTGGCTGCGGCGCCACGGTGGATTCTCGCGTTGTCTGAGGTGATGCCGGACTGTGTCCTTTGGTATATGCCTGCTCTGTTGGCCTGTGTGCTCGGCGCGAGGAGCGAGGTGTTGCTTGTGATCGTAAGTCTGGCTGTGTCCCTCAGGATCGGTGTTTTCGTGAGAATCGAGGTTTTCTGTGCTGGGGCTCTGACAGCGTGTCAGTGATTCTGTGTTCTTCCCCTGGGACTTCGTGCTTGGTCCTGAATTTCGAGGACGAAATTCCTTTAAGGGGGGAGGGCTGTAATGCCCCGGATTCTTCGGATCCTTTTCGTGGGCTCCGGATCTGGTTTCTCGGATTGTCCAACTCTGTTTTGTCTGAAATTTCGTTTCGGACATCTTTCGTGTTCGGATCGGTGCGATCCGGAGTCGTTTCGGAGGCCCGGAGGCGTTCCGCGGCTTTTTCCGCGTGTGTTTTTCCGATTCCCGGCGTGGGTTTCGGCTTTCCCTTCGGAACCTCGTTGCGGGTGAACCGGGCCGTTCACCAGGGCGCGAGTGGTACCGTTGCGATCGGTGCGTTCCGAGGATCGCGAGGGTGTGATTTTCTATTTTTCTGGATTTTTCCGATTTTCCGGATTTCCCTATAAATAGCTTTTCTCTCTCTCTCCCCTCTCATTTCTCATTTCTCTCCCTCTCTCTTCTCACGCTCTCTCCTCTCTCCCTCTCTCTCCGGCGGCCGACGGGGCGGAGTACGGGCGAGGCGGGGACGGCGCGGGCGAGGCGCGGGCGAGGATGGATGAGGATCGAGGCGGAGGCGGGCGCGATCCCTCGGTGGATTCCGAGATGGCGTCGTTCGCGTTCCGGGCGGTTTTCGGCGTGGATTAGTCGCTTCGGCGCACGGTTTCTTCGGTGGAGGTAGGGTGACGGAACACCACTGCGTTCTGCTCGTTTCCCCTGCCATTGCACGTCGTTCGGCGCGGAAACAGCTGTGTTTGGGTCCGTTCTAGCGAAACTGTGGTTTTGTGGGTTTCGTAGGGTCGGTCGGGAAACGGCGACGGTTTCCAGATCGGTTACTGTCAACGGATTCCTTGGGGCGAGAGCGTTCTTTTCCCCCTGATTTCGTCTCGATTGGTGGTCCCGTTGGACCGGTAGAGCTCCGAGAAGCTCGGTAACCCTTTTTGGGTAACTTCGGTAGAATCGCTCGTTTCTCGCGATTCGTGCGTCGTTTTGACTCCGGTCGGAGTCCACGTGATTGCCAGGGTGGTTGTGGTTGTATCCCCTTCGTTTCGGCACGAACGGGGCGTGGAAAGGCTACGATCGGGAGACCCCCTGGGTTTACCCGCCGTGATGGTTGGGCGGTCGAACCGGGCCCGTCCATCGCGAGGGCGGTTGCCTTTGGCCCGTTCATTTTCTCTTGGTTTTGGGGTTGTGCGGTCGCACGATAGACCGCACATTTGTTGTGCGGCCAGGTGAGAACCGCATGTCTCCCCCATGGACGGTTGGTACCCAGCCGTCTGTCCTTCCGTGGGCTTGTGCGGCCAGGAGCTGACCGCATATCCCAGTTGACCCTTGGTCAACAGTTTAGTGTCGGTTGGGTTGTGCGGTTTGGTCAAAACCGTTTTGACCGGCACTGGAGTAGGTCGGTTAGGTTGTGCGGACGATCCTTGGCCGCACATCCCCTTGGGCGGTCCAGCCCTAACCGTCCATCCTCCATTTGGGGTTAGTCCGATTAGAGCCTTGTGCGGCTCCTGCCTGACCGCATGTCTTTTGAGCGGCTGTACCCTAGCCGCACATCCCTTGAGCGGCCCAGGGTGAACCGCACATGTGCCAGTCTAACCCGGTGTTTCCGTTTTGACTGATTCGAGTCCCGGGTGTGTGGTTCTCGAACCACGTGCCGACCGGTGGCCTGACGGATGTTGTGCACGTCGTCGGGGCCAGGTGTCGTGGTACGTTGTAGTCCCGGGTGTAGAGTTCTCGACTCGTGTCACCATGTGTTGACGTGTGTCATCGGTTTCTCCGAAAAGCGATCCCCGAGTGGGTCCTGTGTGAGGCCTTGGGCTGCGAGCCCAGTTGTCCAGTCTGGAGCTGGAGGCTTCCCTCTTTTCCTTGAGTTGGGCCACAGCTTGGTGGTGTGCAAGTTGCCTTGGGAATCGTGCTTCTGTGCTTTCCGCGTGGGCCGTGTGTGTGGCCTTAGTCCTGTGAGTTCCCTTCCCAAGGGAATGGTTTCGGCGGCTCGTGAGCTGCCTCGGTATTCGTGCTACAGTGGTTTTAGACCTAGAGCTTGGACTAGATTGACGGCCTTGTGCTGTTGCGTGCAACGGTCTTGACCCCGAGTCTTGTGACTCAAGGACCGTTGGGTGTAGTGCGTCTAGAGGACTGTCCAGAGCCCAGTGACTTAGCGTCACTTGGGTTTTCTCGACTCTCGCGCAGGGTGTGTGCGTGGCTGTGGACTGTGAGTCCAGTTTCTTCTCCGACTGTGGTCATCGTGCGACGGTGCTAGTACGTGGGATGGTCCCCGTACTTTGTCGGATGCGGACGTTGTTTTCCGTTGACTTGAGAGTCTACTCCTTCAGTGACCCTCCACTAGTCGTAGCCTACTAGTACGCGTGTGCTAGTCGCACCAGGGAGTGGTGTACGGGCTTACCCTTAGAGGCGGTTTGTGGACCGGTTGCCGTCGGGCCCCACGTCTTGCAGCCAGAGTCCGGCTGAGGGGAAAACCGGTCAGAGGACCAGACCAGGGACGCGTGGTCTGTGTGTGCACACGTGGTTGGGGGCGGTTGGACCCACGTCGACGGGCGTGACCCCAGCTAGTCACTTGTTTGTGGTTACTTGTACGGTGTTCGTGCCTCGGGTAGGAGCTACCACGTCAGGCAGTTCACTTGCGGTGCGGTGTAAGACGTCAGGGGACGCTACCGGCTGTGCTTCTAGTGGGTGGTACTCCTGTCGAGTACGGAGTGACAGACTATCAGTTTCCGTGATTTCGACCTTCGGGTTTTCGGTCGTGTTGACCGTTGAGTTCGGTTGTTTCGCCGTGGCGCGTGTGTTGGTTTTCGCGCCAAGGGTCTAATGCTAGTGGCTTTACCGAGGTTGGGTCTTGTTGTGCGGTACCCGCGATCGGATGGTCGGGGTCGCACCTTGGACAGCGTGTCCAGGTCGGCTGTATCCGAGGGACAGGCCTCTACGGCGTGGTTGCCGTGTGTTCTTGCTTCGGTAGGTGGTACTAGTGTGGTTCGGTAGCTTCGTCTGCGTGACCGAGGTGTACCTTCCGGTGCAGTAGGAGTAGCTGTAGTGCCGAGTTTTTGACCGGCCACCGGTTTGCTGTTCCTGCTGTAGTTGTAGCTCTCCTTTCCGCTACCGCCGTTGTTTCCGGTTGGGGTTCCGCGGGATCCCTGCTGAGTCTCTGTTTTGGAGACTCATTCCCTGCTTTTCAGGTGTGGCGGTTCTTCCTCGTGGTTCGAGGGTGCGGAGCGGAGGTTCTCTGTAGCCAGCTTGCCGGGCCGAGTGTTCACTTGGCACGTGGTACGTTTTACTGCTTTAGACTGTACTTTTGGTTGGACTGGACTCTGTTGTAGCTGTTGCTGTTCTTTCTTTCAGCTTGTTGTTGTTGGTTGTCCTGCTTTATTTCCTATTTCTTTGTGCCTCCACACTCCTTTTAGCCCTTCCGAGCCCTCCTGGCTCGTGGGCGGCGGTGCGAGTCTCGGGTTATCGGGCCTTCCCGGTAATCGGATTCTCGGGTCGTTACAGAACTTGAGGCCGGAGATCATCGAAAAGATGATTGGGGTCGAGGTTAAGACTTTCGACCGGCTAAACAATGTGGTGGCCGAGATCGAAGCCTTCTTCTCCAGCTATCCTCACATTCCCACTTCTGCAAGTCAGAAGGCCCGCTTTGCCGATAAGCGACGAGAGCCGAAGGAAGCTTGCACGATCAACTTCAAGGGGTCTGAACCCCAGAAGAATAGAGACGAGGGGCTTGTTAGCCCTTCCCCTGCTGAGCCCAATGAACCTCAAGAGGGCCCGTCCTTGCGGACCAAAATGAAGAAGCTATACTCCTTTCCCAAGGAGATGACTCAGGCCTTATTTGAATGGGCCACCCAATACAACAAAGTCACCCTCCTAGTGCCAAAGAGGCCGGCGGATGCTAGCAGAAAAGACGATCCCCGCTTCTGCCTGTATCATCAGATGATCGGCCACTCTATTGAAGATTGCTATCCATTCAAAGATGCTATTGAACGGCTGATCCGGAGGGGGGAGCTCCAGATGGGCAGCCACAAGGTTGACCCTCCACTTCCTCGCGAATTGCCCGATCTTAAAAGGGCGGTCAATATGGTGTATTTGCACCCGCTACCACCAGAAGGGTCAAGGCCTTCCGCAAAGAAGAATGAAAGGAGGAAGCTGAAGGTCAAAGGGAAGGGGGTTACCCTCTCTTGCGATACATTGTCTAGCCTTCCCGGCACGAGCCAAGCCGCTAAGGAAAGAAATAAAGAACCATGTTGTCCACTGCCCATCAGAGAGGCGTGCCACCATATCCCCTCTCCACGTGAGAACATGGGGGCAAGAATGTCAACTTTTGAAGCATGGGATTCCCCCGACAATGATGATGAGACGCTGTTGGCCCTGCCCAAAATCCAGATGGAAGGCAGCACTTCCAGCTCCCCTCAACCTGACCCTGCCATGATAGCAGAACTATATCAAAAGCTTCAGGAGACTGAAGTGTTAAGAAGGAAATTAAGCGAAATGGGTCTATACCTAGCTATACCCGGACAGGCCGAGTCACCTCCTGAAGTTTCGCAAAGCGGCGCTAAGCCCCGAATGACACGTGATTATACAGGGGGCACCCCCTCTCAGCATGTTCATCATGCTTCTCCCGCGCATCTCTCGGCTCCCCGAGCATGTCAGGGGGCAGCTAGCACATCTCATGCCGTGTCATCCATGGCCCCGCATCCACAACCGACTGGCTCGAGCCGCAACTTTTCGACTCCGCCAATAATGAGTAAGCTGAGAATGGAGCGTGCTGCTAAACTAAAGCTAGCCGAAGAAGAGATCACCCAGGTAACGCTGCATACGACCAAGCAGAGGAATGATGAATATGCCTCGGATTACATTCGGCGATGGAGGGACCTCAATGCGAGGTGCAAACATTCGCCCAATTACCAGGATGCTCTCCAAATATGCCAGCACAACATGAAGACGCACCGCCTGCTGAGGGCGATTGGCGTCGAAATTAAATCATTCGAACAACTGGATGATCTTGCGACGGATGTTGAAGACCTCTTGGCAAAACATTGCCCGTCTACTGCTGTCCAAAATTGTGAACATAGGCCGACTGATGAGTCACCGGCACAAATGGAGACAAATCCTACTGACCTTGAGACCTTTGGGCAACGACAGAAGAAATTGAAAGAGGCGGCTGGCCCTCCCTCCCCTAAGCCCTTTGAGCGGCACTTTTCACTGAGGGGCAAAATGATGAAACCCTATTCCTTTCCAAAGGACAAGACTCGGGCTCTTTTTGAGTGGGCCCAAGAATATGGCAAAGTAATGCTCCCAGTGCCCAAGCGACCGAATGAGGCAGAAAGAAAAGATGACCCTCAGTTTTGCCTATACCATCGAGGGTTGGGACATTCTATTGAGAACTGCTACATATTCAAAGACATCATCGAAGGCCTGATTAATTCGGGTGAATTACAAATGGGCAAGTATAAGGTGGAACCACCGTGCCCTCACCAGATGCATGTCTTTAAGGCGGCGGCTAACAAGGCCCCTCTGCGTCGGTCAGAGCAATACAAGCACTAAACAGTGCCTCAGGCCCCATGTGCCCCGCTATCATCTATTCACATGACTTTTTATGAAGAGAACAAGTCACCATGTGTGGGGATTTGCTTTGAGCAGCTCCTTCACTTATTCACCCCCGTCCTGGGGGCACCTTGAGCTGTAATGTCATTTGGGCGTCTACAGGCCCCGTCGAACCTGTAAGGGCACTTGGGCAGCTTAACAGCCCGCTGAAGAAATAGAAGTACCATGATTTACTTAAGGCCCACCGGGCCTATAAATGTTTGGGGTGACAACTTGCTGCGAGTGATGTCCGTATGATAGCCGACTTGAATCCCTCATTCGCAGGAATCATTCGCCATGCTTTATGCCAAAAAAAAGTAAAATGAAGAGAGGAAAAGAAAGAAAAAAAAAAGAGAAAGGAAGAGCAAGAGAAGAACAAGAGGAAGAGAAGAAAAGAGCACAGAAGAAGAGAGAAAAGATGAACAGAAGTACAAAGAAGGGAGGTGTCACCGGTGTTCATCAATCCCCCCTCTCAACAATCCTTCAGTTTTATAGCCTACTCTCAAGGCCCGTTGGCATACACGGCCTGCTCTCTTGATGTCTCTTGGCTTTAATAGCCTGCTTTCCTTGTTTTTGGCCCTTTGCAACCCGCTTCTCAACTTTGGCCTTTGTCGCCTGCTTCCCCGATTTTGGCTTTCGTAGCCCGCTTTCCTGATTTCGATCATCACGACCCACTTCCCAATCTTTGGCTTTATAGCCTGCTTCTTAGACTTTGGCCTTTGTCGCCTGCTTTCCAATTCCGGCTTTCGTAGCTCGCTTTCCTGATTTCGGTCTTCACGGCCCGCTTCCCGATCTTTGGCTTGGTAGCCTGCTTTCCCAACTTTTGGCTCTTATAGCCTGCTTCCCAGACTTTGACCTTTGGCCTTCGTGGCCTACTTCTCAATTTTGGCTCTCGTAGCCTGCTTCCCAAAATTCGGCCTGCACGACTCGCTTCCCATAACTTCGGCACTTGCAGCCCGCTTCCCAATATCCTTGGCTTTTATAGCCTGCTTCCCCAATTCGGCTTTCACGGCCTGCTTCCCAATTTTAGCTCTTGTAGCCTACTTCCCAATTTCGGCTCTTTACGGCCCGCTTTCCAATCTTTGGCTCTATAGCCTGCTTCTCAGACTTTAGCCTTGTTGCCTGCTTACCAATTTCGGCTTTCATGGCCCGCTTTCCGATTTTCACCTTTGGAGCCTGCTTTCCCCAACTTCGGCTGCTTGCAGCCTGCTTCCTAATTTTGGCTCTTGTAGCCTGCTCCCCAACTTCGGCTCCTTGTAGCCTGCTTCCCAATTTTGGCTCTTATAGCACGCTCCCCAACTTCGGCTCTTTGTAGCCTGCTTCCTAATTTTGGCTCTTGTAGCCTGCTCCCCAACTTTAGCTTTTTGTAACCTGCTTCCCATACTTTGGCCTTTGTCACCTGCTTTCCCCACTTCGGCTCTCACGGCCCGCTTCCCAATTTCGGCTCTCGTAGCCCGCTTTCCTAACTTCAGCTCCGTGCAGTGTTGACACCTTGAAAATGAACAGGGGTGGAAGCCTAACTGAAAGGAAGATCAGACCAACAGTGGAAGACCACTGATGAAGCTCGACAGCCGTTTACCCAGTTGAAGTCTCCGCCAGCCGAGCTGATGTCCGGTGCCATCGTCAGTCAAACGGCAGCACTGATAAAGTAGCAGTCATTCGACTGATAAGACCTCCAAGCACACTCTGATGAGAAGCCGGAGCCGACAAATGAAGATTGCGAAGGCTTTTGCAAAAGTCAGGACAAATAAAGAATCCTCTCCACAGATTACACACCCGGCCGAAGTCTGTCAGACGGAAGCTGATGTCCGGTCTTGTCACCGTTCGGATGACAATGCCGATGAAACATACCCGGTTTTGTCGTCATTTAGACGGCAATACTGATTAAACCCCAGTTCGTTCACTGATGGAACCTCAAGATGATCTCAACAAAGCTGTGTCACTACTAAAGGGGCCTCTTTCGGTTCTGATAAAAGTCAATACAAAATGACTAAGGGAAGCCAAGGCAAGTGTGAGGCCTAAAAGCACCAAATGGGCCGGCCGATTGGGCTTCTGAGAATGGCGCCGGGAACCTCAACAAAGGGCCGCTGGACGCGCCGGGAGCTGTGGCAAGCAAGCCGGCCACACCGACTACCCTCCACCGAGAGCACAGAAGGATGAGACCTATATAAACATACCCCCTTTGAAAGAAAAGGGGATCGGAGGATCGGAAGCCAGACCATCGATCAAAAAGAAAGAAAAGAGAAGAAGCCAGAGAGAGAGAGAGGGCCTCCTCCGCCGAAAAAGAAAGAGAGAAGAGACCGATTCCCCAGGGAAGAAGCTCCAGGTGGGCATCCGGGGAGGGAGAGGAGTCAATGCTCCGCCCTCCCCCATGGTTTTATTTTCTTATTCATGTAATCCTGCCGAGTTTATCTCGATTTTATTTTTTGATGTAACCGGGATATCCCGATGTCTACTCATCTCCCTCTCCCTCATTCCCTCCGTGTGATTGATGTGAGTTCTGGGGTGATCTAATGGTATGAAATGCTCCAATGGCCCATCTGGGCGTTGGGTGATTGAAACATCTGCCAGCTATCTCTCCGTATGCTGCCATGTCTTTCCTTTACATGTTTTCATTTTCTTAGCTCGACTTAAGCGCGCCTGATTCTCTGATGGGTCTTCGGACTCAATTGTCTTCAGCAGAATGAGTGTATCTCTAGTTATACCGATGTTCCTGGCCGTTCGGTGTCGCTTGCATAGAATCTCCCAGGCTTGCCCCAGGACCAGAGACAGATTATCTCTTGGCTTCTGGGGCAGTCTGCTATCGATATTGGCAATGCTTTCAATGGCCGCTGCTAGTGAGATTCTATAATTCTAGATGCTATGGTTTTGCCTATTGGCACTGTCGAAATCCTCCCTGGGTCCAGAGACAGCCATCTCTTGGCTCTCAGGATGATGAAAGACGACATCAAGCTGTCCCCGGACTCTGCACAGCAATGGTGACACGGGTTCTCTGTATCCTGATTTTCCCCTCCCAGTTTCCTCTCCGATCTTGGACTTTCTTTGAAACCTAAGCCAAATCCAGTTGAAACCCGATGAATTGATTCACTTTGACCTCACAGGACCTATTTACCTTAGCCTGAATCGTCAAGAAACCCCTGAATCCCCAACAGATTCAAGAACAGAGTACCGTAAGCTCTGTTTCTTATCCCGGCGCCCTCATAGCTCTCGGCCCCGCCAACAGTGAAACTGATGAACAGCCCTCGGCGCAAGCCTTCTTGCGCCGAGATCCCATCTCCCGGGCGCGCCGGGAGCCACCCATTCCACTTCTCACCATCGCGCCGGGGCCGATTTGTCCTCACACCGGGAAGACCCCGTGCCGAGAGCCCCTTGGCCACCTTATTAGCGCACCGGGAAGCCCGTGCCGGGAACTCTCTGGCATCCTTGCCATTGGCGCCGAAAAGCCAACCTGTAAACCTCAAGTCGTAAAACCTTTGCTACCATTGAAGAAACCCCATAAATACTCTTGTTATGTCAAGGGACGCCTTGGGCCATCATATGCACCTCAGGGGTGACAATTAATGGGGATAACCCTCCCCTTTTCTACGAGGTTTTCCGGACTCGATCGGCTTTTATAACCTTCCGAGGCAATGGAGCTCCGCCACTGCATAAGCTTCGTTGACCTCTAAAGGGATATCGAAACAGTGCTGCAGGCACGTACATGGTCAGGGGTCTAATACCCCTCTATTTGGCTTTCACCCCGACATTCCGTGGGTGATCGTCTATCATTCCCTGGCAAATGCTGAGTCCAGGGGAGATGCTGTCAAAATTCTCCCAGGACCACGAAAGCTGACATTAAGCTGTCCCCGGGACTCTGTATGACACCGGTGACAGGGATTCTCTACGCCTTGGCCTTTTCAAATTCCTCCTCGATCCTGATGTTCCTATAAAGCCCAAGCCTAATCTAGTTCAACTTTGATGCCCTGACCTATTTTTGACCCCAAAGAAATCCTTCCCCTTGGTCTGAATCAATCAGAAACCCAAAACAGAGTACCGTAAGCTCTGTTCTGGTCCCGGCGCCCTCGCAGCTCTCGGCTCAGCCTACAGTAAACCGGGTGAATAGCTCCCGGTGCCACTTCTTCAGGCGCCGAGAACCCCCAGGAGCAGCTCCTCCCCCTTTCACCTCAGCGTGCCGGGAAGCCCGGGCCGAGAACCTCCAGAGCCCTCTCTGCGTCCTCCGCGCCGGGAGACCCCCCCCCCTTGCAGCCTCATCGCGCCGGGAGCCTTGCTCAACCGTCCCGCACCGAGACCCCCCTTCTAGCATTTCTTCCTCGCGCCGGGAAGCCTGCACCGAAGAGCTCCCCTTTGGCTTCTCTTGGTCGCGCCGAGAACCCAAGCCCTCTCGTCTTGGCGCCGGGAACCCCTGGCCTTCTTGTTTTTGGCGCCGGAAGCCCTGGCCCTCCCATTTTTGGGGTCGTGTCGAGAGCCCGTGCCCATTCAGAGTGTGCCGAGTGCCCGATCTACCACCCAATGAATTCCAATACCCAAAACGAACCCACAAAGGAATATCTGTGGATCACCCGACACGTCCCGGGGATAAAACTGAAGGGGAGTCATAACCCCTACGTTCCACCTAACTGCAATGGATTTACGAATAACCCTTTTGCTCGGGGGATTCTGCCACTGCATGAATTCCGCTAGCGTTCCAAAGGGAAAATCATACATTGCCCTATAGCCCATATGTATACGGGTTGGGAGGTTCAGCCTCTCTATCTCTCGGCTTTCATCCTGGCATCCCGTGGGTGATAGTCTATTTCCCCCTGGGCGTAACCCAGATTAAGAGGAAAGGCTGTCGAAATACCGATCGAAGCTTTAAACCTATATCATGGTCACGGCTCAATCTGCCTGTGATCGAAATCCTCCTTCTTCCCTTTCACTCGGTTTTCGGACCGCTGACTTAATGATATCATCTGTTTCTACGGTTGGTGTCATTATCTTACCCGCCTCCCTGGCCCTGGTAGGAAGTTTAAAATTAAGCATGTGAATATCTGTTTGCCTCTCGAGGCCTCCTACTTTTAGCGTTTAATCAAGGGTTGTCCTTCCTTGGAAGGACGTAATTAACGTCATAACGTTCATGGTATGACGGACTTCAGGTCCCGACACGATCACTCACAATCGACTGACCATGTCAGATCGAGTGCACAATAAAATTGTCACTTCGGTGACTGGCACACCAAATAATAAATAAAATGAATAAGCCGATAAGCTTTAAAAAAGCGCGTCCACAAGTCTGGCACGCCCGGTGGGACATTGTCTCCCTTCATCTTTACGCTAAAGTAGGAGGCCCGGCGGGCCACCCTGAAACTTCTGATTCTGTGTACTTTCCTTATTTCCAGGAATCTACAATGACAGTTGGAATCATGTCCGTTTGCTTCGACAAACAACCGGTTGACATGCATGTCCAGGAGGGATACTTGGCGGTACCACTGGCGTTCGGCTCGTTTCCCCCAGCTGTCGGGCTGCCCAACTGCTTGGGCGTCATCTACACCGACCTTCTGAAGGTCGATAACCATGAGCAAGGCGCTGCTGCGAGTGCCCCAATGAAGACCACTGTCCAAAAGGACAGCTTGCCAGAGAAGACGGCCCCCACGGCCGTCGCCTGCTATGTCGACCACGTCCAGAAAAGGGACATGGTCCTCGCTGCTACTCAAAAGGGGAAGAGAACTAACCGGAGGAGCCGGTATGTTGCTATTGAACGCCATCTTTCCTACTCCGGAAAGACAATGATGATAGGGGGTGTCCGAGCGAACCTGAACGGTTGCCCGAGGGCGGTCAAGCCGGATGTGATCGTCCCGCAAGTGCCCACTAACAACAGATTCCAAACTCTGACCACCAGGCATGCCAACTGGGAGGCCGATGAGAGGAAGCCGCTGGCGCCCAAGCCAGCAAAATACAAACAGGTCTGGCGACCGAAGAAGATGCAGAGCTGGGCTCCAGCTCAAGATGAGGAGAAGGCTACCAATGATGCTGTTGCCCGCTTCAGGGCGGGAAGCCAAAGAAGAGAGGGAAAAGAAACAGGAAATGATATTGCTGCTCACCCCAGAGCCTGGGGTAGGAAAGATGAAAGAAATGATAGAGAAAGAAAACTGACTGTTGCTCGCCCCATGATGAGGGGTAGGAGACTTGGGAAGAAAGAAGACCTTGCTGTCACCCACCCCAGGGCCGGGGGCAGAAGATGGCAGAGAAAGAACCATGATGTTGCTGCCAACTGCTGCCGGAATGACGATGCGGGAATCTGTGAACCAGCCATGGTTGCCGTCCCAAGAAGATCGAGGGCCTGTGCCAGACAGGCCGACATCTTCAGATATTCCAAGGCCGAGCATTTGAATGCTCAGATAACAAGACTGGCCTATCAGCAAAGAAGCCAGGAAAAACTGATGTTCCAACCTGAGCCGCAAAGGCACAACTCTGAAGAGACAAAGCAAGTAGTCCAAGACTACTTCCACTACCTAGGGAGCTCTGCCCTAGGTCAACAAAGACTATCCCGTGCCTTGGGCACCAGGGATGATGATGAAGAAGAAACCTTCCAAGAAATGATGATCGGAGCCTCCTCCTCCGATTCAAATGACTATGAAGAAGGCCTCAGGGCCAGATATAATGAAGAAGACCTGCACGGGGAAGAAGACAAAGAAAGAATATTTGTCTTTGACCGGCTCAGATATCCTAGCCAAATAAAAAGAAAGGTCTACAGGCGAAAAGGAAAGATGCAAATCTTCGCCTGCAACATGGCTGGACTGGCCAGGGGGCAAGATGTACTACCAACTCAGCCAGATGAATTGCTCAGGCTGGCAACTAGACCTGGTCCTATCACAAGAAGAGGCCAGGCCGCAAAGGATAAAATGAAAATTGTTGATGAAGCCCGCAGGATTACCACTATGACAGTTAATGTGGTAACAGCGGAAGATGGAGATAACCCCTTCATTAATGATGCTGAAGGGACTTCTGAAGATATACAAATCCCATCGACTATGGATCCCATGATCCAGATGATGTTCAGAAGATACTAGCAGGAGATCAGCGCTCTCCGAAGACAGCTCAATGAGAGACATGAAGCTACATCAGTCTCAAAGCAAGCTGAACCTGCGGGGCAAACATCCAGCTCAGCAGAGACGGCTATCCCAGCTAACCCTCTCCTAGCTGATAAGGGCAAGACACCGAGCCAACCCATTCCACAGCAAACAACGGCTCAGCCCTCTGTGTCTCAGACACAGCCTACCGCGCCCATCTTGCGCGCCACTGTGATGACAACTCCTCACAGCCAGCAACAAGCTCACTTCTTCCCAGAAGAGATAGATCCAGCTGTGGCCCACAAGCAGATGATTGAAAGAATTGTGGAAATGAAGCTGTCAGAAAAGACTGGTGATGATGCGGGTACTTATGATGTGTACAGGGTACCCTATCCTCCCCAGTATGCTTCCAAGAAACTACCCCCAGGCGTCAGTAAGCCGCCGAAGTTTGAGAAATTTAATGGCCAAGGCTCCCCTAGGGAGCATATAGCCTACTACACTACAATCATGGGTGACCTAGCAGTCGATGAAGCTTATCTGCTCAAGTTCTTTGGCTCATCTCTCACTGGGTTGGCCTTTGAATGGTACTCAAGCTTGCCAGCGGGGTCAGTGGTTGATTGGCCTGATATGCAAAGAAAATTCCGCGACAGATTTCATGTCACGGAAAGAGAAATCACGATAGCAGAGCTGTATGCAACTAGGCAGAAACAAGATGAGACCGCACTGGACTACATCAAAAGATGGAGGAACTTAGCCATGAGATGCCGAAGGCCTCCTCATCAAGAAGATGCGGTGCAGATATGCAAGCAGAGCCTCAGGAGGGAGGTGCTAGAAAAAATGATCGGTGCAGATGTCAGAACATTTGACCGACTGAATAATATAGTGGCAGAGGTCGAGACGTTCTTGTCCAAGCGTCCGACCGCCAATGTTCCCACCATGCCAAAGGGAAAATCCAATGAGCGACGGCCATCGCACTCTGAGGCCAACACCGTCGATTTCTGAACCTTCGAGCAACAGAAGGGGAAGAAAGGGGCAGATGAAGCTCCCCCGCTGGCAGATACAGCAGAAAGAAAAGATAAGGTCTCTCTGAGAGACAAGATGAGAAAAGCATATTCCTTCCTAAAGGATAAGACGGCCGCACTGTTCAACTGGGCATACAAGTTCAATAAGGTAACATTGCCTGAACCCAAAAGACCAGCAGATGCAGCAAAGAAGGATGATCCGCTGTTCTGTCCATTTCACCGTGCGCTGGGGCACGCAATTGAAGATTGTTATGTCTTCAAAGATATCATGGAAGGAATGGTCAAGAAAGGTGAGCTGCAGCTGGGAGATTACCAGGTAAAGCCGCCCCATCCACATGAGCCTCCACCCTGGAGAGTGGCTGCCAATGTGATCTCACTCTACCAACAGCTGCCCAAGGAAGCCGTTGAAGAATGCACCAAGCATACCTATGAAGCTTGCTTCCTCACCCCACAGAAAGATCAGGAAGGATGGCAGATGATACCCATAAAAAGTAGAAAGAAGACTCCTGCAGCCAGTACCAGCGGAGCAGTTGTCCGAGGTGTTACACCAAGGCCTGAGCCGCCTCCGATAAAGTCAATATGGCATACAACTGAGACTAGACCAGTCATCCGGATCCCTATTCACAACCGGAGGAGACAAACTCCCCTCCCTACACATAAAGAAGTAAGCCCTGCAGCCAGGCGTCTGCAGCAATATATTAATGAGCTTGATGAGTATGAGCAGAAGAAGCCCAAGCATCTGCTGATGAAAGACTGTATACTCTGGGAACAGCTCGAAGAATTGAAAATTAAAGAGCAGCCAGAGGCAGAACAAGAAAAAGCTGAAAATGAGCCCTTCTGGGGGCAGGAGCCAGCAAAGTTAAATTCCCAAAAGAAGAAGAAACGGCCCAAATCCAAGAGAGGAAAGAAGGTCACGACAGTACAATGTAACACTCTGTTAGTACTCTTTTCCTTGCCCGGGGAGGATGATGAGCCGGAAGCATCCAACGCTCCGCTAGAAGCTAACCATGCCGAAGCCTCTACCTCGGCCCATGCAACACGTTCTGGGAGAAGATGGGGGCGCCCACCACCAGCCAACCATAATATCATGTTCAGAGGGGAGCAACCCTATCAAATCCCGGAACCAGAGATACGAGGTGTCCAGGTTCCTCCCCCTGCCAGTCTGTACCAGGACAAAAAGAAGGCAGATGAAGCCCCTTCGTTCCTGGAGTTCTTGTCCAGCTTAGAAGACGAGCAACCATCTCATACTGCTCCAGATAAGAGCAATAAATGCCAGCAGACAGCGGCTGGAAAGCAGAAACAGCATGAAGAAGATGAAGAAGGTAATCCTCTAGCAAAACCAGGGGTAGTCGCTATAGAAGAGGCCTCCCGGGAGACCGATGAAGAAGATAAAATTGGGATTGGACAGCCAAGGCCACAGGCACCACATGAACCTCCAAGACCCCGATGGGCAGAGGAGATGAGTGTAGACACGCCAAAATTGACGTTATTGTGAGTACATCTCATATTGCCTTGTAATGTCCCAATTTGACCCTCAAATTAGTTCTATTTGAGTGGTTTTTCTCACTTTTCTTAGATTTCTCCCTTTTTTCACCCTTTTCTTATTTTTTTCCTATTTTCTCCTATTTTTCTGGATTTTTTTGGATTTTTCTAGATTTTTCTGGGCATTTTCCCCTATTTTTCTGAAATAACGGTTTGACGTGGGGCGTCTTTTAAATAACGACTTATACATGGGCGTTTCTTAAAAAATTAACGACTATAGTGGAGGGCGTCCATTCTTTCAAATTTCCATTTTTCTGAATTTTTCTGGGAATTTTTTAGAATTTTTTGAGAATTAACGACTTAACCATGGGCGTTATTTTGAATTCGAAAAGAATAAAAAAATAGAAAATTAAATTCACGCCGTATGTGAGGGCGTGTCTTTCAAATTGATTTTTTTATTATTATTTTTCAACCCCTTCCAGAGGCGATTTGGTGGCCTTCCGGGTGTCAGAAAAATTCACAAAAATAGTCGTTGGAATCAAGGCGACGAGATGCACCTTCACCTAAAAAATGAAAAATAATATTGAGAAATGAAAAATAGCCCTATTTTGAACTTTTGAATTAACGTCCTAATCTAAGGCGTGTTTCACCTTCTGGCTTCGCAGCCATTTCCCCGGAGAGTCCTTGCCTCGTTAGACTCCTCCTCTATTTGGGCTCTTGCCCGTTCTTATCCTTTCCTCCTTTAATCTCTTCCCTTCTTATCACCTTTTTCTAACCTATTAATAGAGGCTCTCGCCTCTGTTAAGGGGTTGGTTCCGATAATTTTTATTCTCCCCTGCGTTCTTCTTTTTTCTTTCCCCTTTTTCTTCTGTCTTCTACGTGTCTCCTTCTGTTTCTGCTTCTTATTCTTCTTCTTCTTCTTCCGTATCCTCCTGCTTCTTCTTCTTATTCTTCTTCTTCTTCTTCTGTTTCTTCCCTTTTTTCTTCTGTTGTCTTCTTTTCTTTTTACAGGAACCGAAGTTGCTTGGCTAAGGGAAGGCTTCTTCACATCAAGCTTCATCCTTTGAAGCCTTTCTCCCCATCGAGCATTCAAGCCAAGGAACCACAAAAAAGTTTTTTTTTATCTTATCTTCCCTTCATTAATCTTCTTATCTTCATTATCATTATTGTTATAGATCATGCATCATATATCATTGTTTTCATTGATTTTTCTCAACTATCATATTGAGATCTCTCCTTAGTGCAACTCTTGCACTCTTTCCCCCTATTTTTATTCATATTTTTCATATCATTCATATCATCTCCCATACCCTTTTTGCATAGGGGTTTAAGGGGCAACCACCCTTAAGGTGTGTTCTCACATATGTTTACATGCTCATATCTTTTAAGGATTGATGCTACACTCACCATGTTCTAATGTAATTTCTTCATTGGTGTTTGTCTTTTTTGCAAGGGTAATTAAAGGAAGAACTCTCTTCGTCGGCCGGCCGATTTTGAAGAGAAAGGAGTACTCACATCCCCCGCATATTTGAGGTATTTTGCGATCATCTCCCCATATAATCTCCACTTGAGACCCTCGCGTCTCTGGCGATCACACAAACTCCCCTTGTGCACCTCGTGCATGTTTTTCTCCTATTATTGCATTGCTTATTAATTAATTTTCATTAAGTGGATTTTAAAAGAGATCTACAATGAGACTGTCTAATGTTCGGGTGGGCAGTCGAGTCATGAAGATGCTGAAGAAGCTCCCTACCAGATTCTCCATTTGGGAAATTCTCTCTCTGAGTGAAGAAGCTCGCCAAGCAATTGTGGATGCCCTGCAGTCCCCGGCACAATGTGAAGCACTCTTGACAGAGGTGAATGCTGGGCCATCAGTAACATTCACAGAGGATGATATGCTAATCCCAAATTCCGGCCATAATAGACCGCTATATATGAGGGGTTCCCTGAACTGTCAGCCGATAAGCAGAATACTAATAGATCTAGGGGCTGCTGTGAATATTCTCCCATACCGCATCTATCAGAAATATTACTTTGATCTGCAGCTCACCAAGGTCAGAGATATGAAAATTGCAGGATTCAACCAGAAATGTGAAACACCTCTCGGGGTGGCTGATTTCAATCTCACACTGGGCGACCTCACTACAGTGGTACGATTCTATGTAATCGACTCCAACACCACATATAAGGCCCTGCTGGGAAGACCGTGGCTGCACGAATATCAGATAGTGCCATCCACGCTACACCAATGCATAAAATATTACCATGAAGGAAAAGAGGAAAGGGTGTTTGCAGACCTACATCCCTTCGAAGTGTTCGAATGCCATATGCTCGATGCATCCTACTACACCGAGGTGTCACAAAGGGATAAAGGAAAAGAAACTGTGGTCAGCCAAGAAAAGCCGGCGACGAAAGCAAGAAATTGGTCTCCGCCGCCGCCAAAGGGCTACATTAAAAAGCACGGGGTGTCTCACATCTCTTATGCTGGGGATTTTGCTCGGATCACTCCTCCCGGCATACACCCAGATGATACTGAAGAAAAGATGAAAGAAAAATACACACAGGTGGAAGTTCCTCAGGGTCTAGTCAAACCCATAGCCAGCACAGAATACCAGACATTGCTGCCCCTAAAGACTATGGAAATTCCTCGCTTCGGTGAACCCCCTATCATATTCTACACCGGGGAGGCAGTCGAAGAAGATGATCAAGATTGCATGGCCCCTGAAGAAGCTGCAAACCTGATGGTACCAATTACGGGCCTGGATTATACTACCCAACGGGTTTCACAAATGTTCTCCAAGATGCAAATGCCATCGATACAGCCTGCTGCTCAGAAGAAAGCATTCAAGGAGTTATGGGATCCGCCTCGAGATAGCAAGGAGCTGAGGAAGATCACACAGCACCCGGGACTGGGTTATACCCTGCAAGAATACTATGAAGCCAAGGTGGATGTCATCTCAGCCTTCTACCCGAATGAAGATTCCCCAGAAGTAGGGTATGATCAATACCTCTTTGAAGATGAAGAGATTATGTATCAATCCATAACAGACAATGAAGCCCAAGACAACCAGCCGGAGGCAAGGATGTCTGATGAGACCAAGAAGGGTTGGTGCTGGGAGAATCCACCTTGCAAAGAGGATCTGTTCCAGGCCGAAGCACAATTTGACACGGGAACCCCGGATGAAGACCAAGTAGCCAGAGAGCTGCAAGAGTGCCTGGAGTTTGGGCGCATTCTAGAAGAGTTTCGAGCTCTACATAATGATAACCTCTCAGGGGAGCCCACATCAGAAGAGTCTCTAAGCACGGAAGACTCCACGTCGAAGTTTTCCGCTGAGCCAGTCACGTCCTCGGGGCAGACTGGACAGAATCCGACCATATTGGCCTTATACGATGCACCAGCATCTACTGATGATCGGTGTGATGAAACAGAAAGTCATGAGAATGAAGAAGATTATATCCCGGGAGACTTTATTGATTTGCAAGAAGCCCCACCCGAAGTTGAGGACGGAGGCCAGGCCACCGTCGATGAGCTGATAGAAGTGAATCTGGGGTCAGCAGATGAGCCAAGGTCTACGTTCCTCAGTGCATTGCTGGAGCCAGCTGTCAAAGAACAGTATATTCAATTTCTGAAAGAATTCCGAGACTGCTTCGCATGGACATATGATGAGATGCCGGGACTGAGTTCTGATGTGGCACATCACCGATTGGCGATAAACCCAGAGGCAAGCCCTGTGAAGCAGCCTGCCAGGAGAATGCGCCCCGAACTGATAAATCAAATCAACAAAGAGGTCGACAAGCTGATCGATGTGGGCTTTGTTGAAGAGAACCAATATACTACATGGCTGGCCAATATAGTGCCCGTGAAGAAGAAAAATGGGCAGATCAGAATATGTGTAGATTTCAGGGACCTGAATAAGGCCTGCCCGAAAGATGATTTCCCAGTGCCAATCACTGAAGTAATGATCGATGCAACCACTGGCCATGAAGCCCTGTCATTCATGGATGGGTCATCCGGATACAACCAGATCTGGATTGCTGAAGAAGACAGAGTGCATACTGCATTCTGCACCCCGAAGGGGATATTTCACTACAAAAGGATGCCGTTCGGCCTCAAGAATGCCGGCGCTACTTATCAAAGAGCTATGACAAAGATCTTTGATGATTTACTCTTCAAGAAAGTGGAGTGCTACATCGATGACCTGGTGGTGAAAACCAGCAGAAGAGAAGATCATCTGCAAGATCTGAGGATAGTGTTCCAGAGGCTGCGCAGATATGAACTCAAGATGAATCCTATGAAATGTGCCTTCGGCGTGTCCAGTGGAAAATTCCTTGGGTTCGTTGTCCGTCATAGGGGCATTGAGATCGACCCATCCAAGATTAAAGCTATCCAGGAGCTCCCTCCACCAAGGAATCTCCACGAGCTGAGATCTCTACAAGGGCGTTTGGCCTATATCCGACGATTCATATCAAATCTGTCGGGGAGATGCCACCCTTTTCACAAGCTCATGATGAAAGATGTACCGTTCCTCTGGGACGAGGGCTGTCAGGAAGCTTTTGAGAAGCTGAAAGAATATCTTAAGACCCCTCCAGTACTGGGGGCACCTATTAAGGGCAAGCCCCTGATACTATACATTGCAGCCACACACTGTTCCCTGGGGGCAATGCTAGCACAGATAAATGAAGAAGGCAAAGAGCAGGCTCTATACTACCTGAGTCAGAGGCTGATTAGAACTGAAGAAAGCTACACCTATATAGAAAAGACATGCTTGGCACTAGTCTTTGCCGTTAAAAAGCTCCGGCACTATATGCTGTCACACGAAATCAGATTGATATATGCAGCAGATCCGCTCAAATACATATTGACTCAGCCAGTACTGAAAGGCCGGTTGGGCAAATGGGCAGTAATTCTGATGGAATTCGATATCACATATATACCCCAGAGGGCAATAAAAGGACAGGCCGTGGCTGATTTCTTCGCAGAGCATCCTGTGCCAGAGAATGATATGTTGAGGACTGAGTTACCCGATGATGAAACATTAGAAGTCTGCCAGGGTCAGTCAACTATGTGGCAGCTATTCTTTGATGGAACATCTAGAACAGAGACGGACTCTGATGGAAAGACCAGAATACGGGCCGGAGCCGGTATTGTGCTAAGATCGCCAGAGGGGGAGGTTGTGCATACTTCCTGTTCTATAAACAAGCCCTGCACTAATAATGAAGCCGAGTATGAAGCTCTGATAATTGGGTTGCACATCAGCCTCAACATGGGCATCCAGATGCTTTAGGTATTCGGGGATTCAATGTTGATAATAAAGCAAATCCAAGGTGAGTTCGAAGTGCGAAAGCCGGAGTTGAACCCCTACCACCAAAAAGCTATGCGCCTCATGGCGAAATTCTATCATATTGAGCTCAAGCATGTGGGCCGTGCACATAATGCCCAGGCTGATGCATTGGCAAAGCTAGCCAGCTCAATAGCAGTCCCACCGGATGAGACACTGAACATTGTTGTTATAAATCGGCGGCAAGTCCCCAGCATGCTAGAAGGCTGCCCCGAAGAAAATGAAGTCACCATGATCAGTACAGAACATGCATCTGATTGGAGACAGCACCTGCTACAATGGTTTTTACACCAACAGCTGCCACAGAAAAGAGAAGAAAAGATGAAACTTCTAAGGATCAAAGATTCTTATGAATTCAGAAATGGAACTCTGTTCCGAATAATGGCAGATGCACGCAAGAAGATTTTGCTCCGCTGCCTGTCCACTGAGGAAGCTTGGCAAGCAATGAAAGAAATACATACTGGGACGGCGGGTGCTCACCAAGCTGGCCCTAAAATGAAGATAGAAATCAAGAAGCTGGGCTACTATTGGCCCACTATGTTTGAAGATTGCTGCAAGTTTACGAAGTCATGTCAGAAATGTCAGGAGCATGCTGTTGTGCCTAGAAGGCCACCTGCCGTTCTGCACCCTACAATCCCTAGCTGGCCGTTTGCACAATGGGGAACCGATGTAGTCGGCCCACTACCGACCTCCTCAGCCGGACATAAGTACATACTGGCAATAACAGATTACTTCTCCCGATGGGCGGAAGCTATAGCATTACGAGAAGTGACTGGTGAGTGTAGACACGCCATTCTTGACGTCTCATGAGAAAGTCTCATATTACTATACGACGCCCCGCGATGGCCTACGCATTTCGAATCGCTCGAGTGCTTCCTTTTCCTGAGTCTTCTTCCGCCCTTTTCGGCATCCGGAATCGTCTCGTCACGGCATTCGGACGGCATCAACACCAGTCGAACGCATCAGGAGGTTCCGGAACCAAGAAGGATATCTGCCGGGCGGCCGCCGACGCCCGATCTAAGGACCCGGGTGGGTCTTAATGGGGGCGTCCAGGCCCCTGGACGCCCCCATTTTTATAATTTATTTTATTATTTTTCTCACGGCCCAAAAATAAATAAAAATATATATATATTAATGGAGGCGTCCAGGGCCCTGGACGCCTCCATAAAAACTAATAATAATAAATATTTATAAAATGCCAGTTGGCATAAAAATAAAATAAATAAAAAATACATATTAATGGAGGCGTCCAGGCCCCTGGACGCCTCCATAAAAATAAATAAAAAAATTAAAATGCCAGCCCTTGTATAAAAGACAAAAGAAAAATAAAAAAATAATAATAAACTTTTGGAGGCGTCCAGGCCCCTGGACGCCTCCATCAACTCACTCACGGGCGCCGGCCACCGAACGACGGTTTGTCGTGTGTGAAAAAAGCCAAATTTAGAGACGTCCAGATGACTGGACGCGCCCATTTCTGAATCACGAGGCGCCGCTCACAAAACCACGCGTTGTGCCAAACCGCGTGCGGCCGTCGTCGGTTTTCGGTGGACCTGTTAGAGGCGTCCGGGACCCTGGACGCCCCCATAAAAGTATTCTAAAAAAATCAATAAAAATAGAATAAAATATTATTTCGGCCCTGATGGAGGTGTCCAGGGTCCTGGACGCCTCCACCTTCCGGAACTCTATAAATAGAGGCCCACCCCCTCAGTTCTAGGGGAGCTAAGCAGTGATCCGATAGGCTGCCGGAGCCCAGAGGCTACGGAGTCATTTTTCTAACCCGTGGGTTCTTTTGTAGGTGGAGGTTCTGCCGGCTTCTCGGGTGATTACGCTCGCGAGAGGGAGGTCGTCTTCATCCACCGCGCTTCTACGTCGTCCCCACGCTGCCGGAGCTCCGCCGAATTTCGCCACCGGCACATCCAATAAGCCAACTCTTTCCTTTTCTTCGTAGTTCTTTTGCATTCATCATCTCGCATCCATCATCTCATTTTCCTCCTACTCGAGTCCGAGAGGGGTTTAAAAGATAACACCAACCAGGTGTGTGTCTTCCCGTTATTTCGTCATTTTTATTGCAAGGATATGAATACTACACATTCATCTTTCTAATCCACTTGTTGTTTGTTTGTCGTTGTTTTGCAAGGGTAACCGAGGAAAGCCCTCTCCGTCGGCCGGCCGGAAGGAGAGGAAGAAGCAACCCGCCATCTCCCGCTCTTGAGGTAGGCGCGATCACCTTCTTATTTTGGGGTCTTTTGGCCCCTGGCGATCACACCTTGTCATCGAGGCCGCGGCGAGTCACTTCCCCAATGGCCGTTTAAATTTCTGTTTCCTATATTCTCTTTATATTTTGTTATATTCTGCTTATATCATCGAGGCCGCGGCGAGTCACTTCCCCAATGGCCGTTTAAATTTCTATTCCTATAATCTCTTTATGTTTTGTTATATTCTGCTTATATCATCGAGGCCGCGGCGAGTCACATCCCCAATGGCCGTTTAAATTTCCGTTCTTATATTCTCTTTATATTATGTTATATTCTGCTCTTATCATCGAGGCCGCGGCGAGTCACTTCCCCAATGGCCGTTTAAATTCCCGCTCTTTGTATCCTCTTCATATTCTATCATCTTATTATCTGCTCATATTCTCGAGGCCGCGGCGAGTCACTTCCCCAATGGCCGTTTCAATTCTTGTTATTTAATTTTTGCACCATTCCCGTCCCCCCGAGGCCGCGGCGAGTCACTTCCCGCTATGGCCGTTTAACCCCCATATTTTGCTATATCACGCTTGTCCCGCTCGCCCCGCCGGAGCAATCTCCCGTGGTGGCCCCTTCTCTCTTTCCTCTCATTTCTGTGTTGCAGCAAACAAAACAAACAAAAAAGAAGGAGCCCGCGCGCTCTCCGCTTCTTCCTCTTCCCCGCACCATCGAACTCCGAACCGCGTGACGTCGCTCACAGATTGGCGATCACGGTGGGACCTCTACTGCTTCCTCTCGGCTACCCTTGCAAGTTCGGCACCATCCGTGCCTCTCCATCTTGGCGCCCGCGCGCGCCCCCGTTGTGCTCACGGCAGCACTGTCAGTTGTTTGGTTGTTTGTTATTATATGTCTGTTATTTTTGTTGTTTTCCCACTCCATATATCTGTCAGCATTCCATTGCATACATCCATTCCTCCTTTCTATCTTTTTTTCATTTTTTGAGGATCACCCTTTCCCGGTGAAGGAAGGATCTCCTACACTGGGACCTCCGTAAGTCCCCGACATCGAAGAATCTCCTCTTCGTTCACTGGGCTGGTTGTACCATTGAAGTTCCCCGGAGTTAGTCATTTCGTTCGTGGTGAGACGAGAGACCCTAGCTGACACGGCGGTGAAACAAAAACAAACTAGGGTCCCCATTTTGTGTGAACTTCGGATCTCGCTAAAAATACAAAAAAAATCATCAAAATCAAAACACAAAAAAAGGACGTAAAAGCATCCACTTGTTTGATAATCTCTGCTACCTACTTGCTAGTGTATGTTTTTGCGTTCTGGGAGAACTGTGAGCATGTCTCACGAGTCTTCTGAGGAAACCACCCTAGCCGTGGTTTGACAGCCGACCCGCGAGTCTATGCTATGGACTCGGGTCCTTCTCATGACCCCTCGCATGAGGTGCATGTTACTGCCGGGGACACGTCCCCGCCACAGGATATCACTTACTTACTGGGCGTCCTCGCCAACACGGAGCTTACCTCTGAACAGCTCCGGGCCTTCCAGGCCATTCTAAAGGGAAAATCTGTTTCCCCCACGCCCCAGGAATCAACTCCGGCCATCGCACCTCTCCAAGAGTCCGTGCAGGCCATTCCATCTCCCTCATTGGCGCAAGCCATCCAGTCTCCCTCGCTTCAAGGTCAGGCGAGCCAACAACCACCCTCATTCCAGTTCCCATCACAATCTCAAACTCCCGTTGTTCCCCAGACACCGCTTCAGCCGGGGCCAACTGTCGGCGGTCCGACAGTTCCCTCTCATTCTGGGTTCCCCCCTCAAGTCTCCGGGAGACAGTTTCTCCCCCAGTGGCAAGTGCCACCTTCACCCCCAGAGGAGCTCGCCCAATCGCTCCTCAATAGGTTCAACCGCATGGACGAGCAGTTTCAAAATCTAAGAAGGATGGTGGACGTGAAAGCCACCCCGGAGGTTGCTTTGCCAATCCTCCCTGTCATTCATCTTCCTCCTTCCGAAATGCCCACGTACCGCAGATACAACGGTACCGGCAACCCCTTCATTCACCTCAAGGACTTCATGTATGAGTCCTCCTATTGGCAAAATGATCAGAGGTCCCTGGCGTACCTCTTTCGGAGATCATTGGATGGTCCCGCGCTTGAGTGGTTCTATTCTCTGGAGCCCCGCGAGGCCGAGAATTTTGAAGTAGTTCAGAGAAGGTTCTTACAGAAATATAGGGATAGGGTCGGTCCCTCACTCTCCATTACCGACCTAGTGGCCGAAAAGATGAAACCCGACGAGGATTTTGTCCGATATGCTGATAGATGGAGGTCTCTGGCGGAGAGAATAAGGGATACCCTCTCCGAGCCCGAACAAGTGAAAATGATTGTGTCTAATGCAACCCCACAGTTCAGACATGTCCTGGCCATGAATAAACTGACTACAATGGAGGAACTCTACGAAAGGGCCCGGTACATCCAAACCCAACTAAAAGACTCCCCCATCATGAACATGTTTGAGTCGCCGAAGCCCAAAGTGGTCAGAAAGACAGGCGCTGGTGTCCCGGGCGGAGCCACAGAAGGGGTCGTGACAAATGAGCAAGTTAGTGCGGTCAACAATGCCAACTATGCAGTCAACCCAAGGCCTCCACAAATGCCCCGACTACCCCTTCAACCAGGTCCTTTCCCTCTCCGTCCTCCACCCCAAAATAATCCACCCCAGGATAATATGCCTCCATTACGTCAACCCCAGCAACAACAACCACAACCTCAACAACAACAACCACCGCTTCAGTACAACCAAGTTCCACCCCCGGGGAACTATGTTCCCCAACAGCAACAAAGGAGGCCGCTCGGTCCCAAGAGAGCCTACTATCCTCCATTGCCAGAAACCTTGGCAGACATTTTTAATGCCCTCATGGCATCAAACCAACTCGCCCTACCCAGAGAAAGGCCCGCGTGGCCCCTCAATGTTGATACCTCCAAATACTGCGTCTACCACAGGCAGCCAGGACATACAGTGGATTACTGCTTCCATTTCAAAGATTACATCCATGATATGAATGATGAACATCAAATAGATTGGGATGAGATGAGACGGTACGTCGCAGCTCTCAAGGCTAGGAGACCTCCTCAGAGGCCACAGCAGCAGTTACAACAGCAACAGCAACAGCAACCACAACAACAACAGCAGCCTCAGCAGGCCCCACAACAACAGCCCGACATGGGCATAATCCAGAATCCACTACCGGAGCACCAACAGCCCAATCATCAGGTTAACCCCATCTCCTCCTTCCCGGAAGTCGGGAGAGAGCAGGTGTGGCACCAGGAAAGTACCTCCATTCTTTATACCTCCAACCCTATCGTCATGCAACCCCCTCACCTTGCCCGGGTAGCACCTCTCTCTCATCAACCCGCATCGGTATCGCCTTCGCCATTTCCACTACCATTACGCCCTCTCATCCGCACCCCAACCTCCTATCAACCGACACTTTCTACTACGCCTTCACACCCTCTCACCTTCTCCCACTCCCCCACTTTACCATCCACCTCTACGACATTTACCCCTACGCCTTCTAAACCCCTTATCATCCGTACACCATACATAACCCCGTCTTTCTCCACCACATCACCACTAATGCCTTCAAAACCACTCATCACCCACCATCCGCCTCAAAACCTTTACCCGTTTCAAACCTTACCTCCACCTCCACCTTCCAAACCCCTTATCCTTCATAATCCGCGTGATATCCCCTCTACCTCCACCATGCCTCCACCTAACAAACCCCTCATCAGAATCCCTGCTCCCGTCATCACCCCTGCTTCATCAACCATTCCTCCACTACTACCCCTCAAACCCCTGTTAAAACCCACTGCTACCCCCACAGAGGTACAAAAGCCACAGGCAATGGTGCTCCGGAGTGGAAGGATTTTCCACAGGGTTTTCCCCCACAACAGTCAGAATCCCGAGCAATCTCAGCCAGAGAAGGATGACGGAGAACAACCAGAAAAGCTATCCCTGGAACACAGTATGATCTATTGAAACACCTGGACAAGACGCCTGCTCGGATCTCCATCCTGGAGCTTCTTCAAAGATCCACATCCCACCAGGCGGCCTTGATGGAATATCTTCAAAAAGTCATGGTTAATGAAGACCTCCCCGTGGAGAAGATTTCAACCGTCCTGACCCCAACAGACACACAACCGGCCATCATGTTCCACAACTACGAGCTCGCTCCCAAGGAGGCTCGGAAATATGCACTGTGCATTTCAATAAAAATTAATGGGGTATCCATAAACCCGTGTCTTGTGGACACGGGTGCGTCCATAAATGTGATCTCCATGAGCACTCTTCAGTTGTGTGGGATTGACGAGGAACAAATAAGACCTTCCTCGATCACGGTCACGGCCTATGACAATAGCAAAAGGCCGCCGTAGGGGATGATTATTCTGAAGGCAGAACTAGGCCCCATGGCAATTCCCACGGAATTCCATGTCCTCGACATGGACCCCACATTCAAGGCCATATTGGGTCGTCCTTACATTGAAGCCATGGACGCTGTGCCTTCCACCAACCATCAGTGCCTGAAGTTTCCTTACAACGGGAGAATTATTAAAGTGGTCAGTACACCTGTCCTTCACACAGTGGATGCTATCAACACCTCTCTGCCCTCTGTTTGGCCGTCTCATCGACCCATATTGTCACTGCTGGACGTGCGTGATCCATCTCGCATGCCACTAGCACCAAAAGAGCCGGTCAGGGCAACCACAACATCGTGTCTCCCTTTTCACTCTAAAGGTTGGGAGATTATGAGGAACATCGGCTATCAACAAGGAAAAGGGCTGGGCGCACAGTTACAGGGAATGCTCAAACCGCCAAAGGAAATTAGGCCGAACCACAGGTTTGGCCTAGGCTTCAAAGGACCATTCAAGGCGGATTGGAAGCCCCTCACGTAGACTCTATCAAACCACTTCAACAGAGGACCCGTTGTTCAGATGGGAGATCACCCACGAGAAGCATATGGGGAATCACATGCTGTATATTTTGCTGAAAAATGTCCGAGGATCACCAAAAGAGGCAAGATCAAAGATCCGGAATGCGAGTGGGACAAATGGTTCGATATATGGGACATTTCCGTTGCACTGGAAAGGATGTTCTCATCTCCACAGCTTGAAAGACCACCATTGATCTCCGAAATACCAGAGAATATTACCACTCTTGCCAAGGTTCCAAACTATCCTCGTCCTCGCCAGAAGGACTCTGTCATCGACGGATCTTCATCCGTCCTCAACATTGCCGTCGACGGCTCATTAGCCGCCATCCTCTCCATCCACTCGTCTCAGCCTTTGCTGATATCTTCTTCCTGGGCCAGACAATTGTCTGATGATCTTCCCAGGTCCCCTTCTTTGCTTACATACCTACGCGGGCTTTTCAACCCGCGCCAGGTCTTCAACCATGATCTGCTCTACGAGCCCCACAATCCTCTAGCCATAACCACTTTCCTCTCTCCTCCAATCTCTTTTCACTGCTTTGTCATTAAAAATGAAAACGAAAAAAAAACGTCAATTTTCAAACTCTCCAACAACACATCTTCGTTGAGGAAACCTCCTACATCTCCCACGGGTGCGTACCGCCTTGCGGACCACCCGTCCAAGGTCCGATGAGCGACCTTTTCTACCCCTCCTCTGAGGGGTCTTCTCCTGTACATTCTACACCATCCTCCTCATCTTCCTCTTCGTCTGTAAATATTGTCAGTCAATCTAGGAATGATAGGCCAAGGGTAGTACCTAGGAAGAAATCCAAGGGTAGGCAGATCCCTCGTCGATTCCTTCTGGATTTGGCCGCCAGGTGTCAGGCCCTTCTTGCCATCCCCCAGTTGTTAGAAAATCCCATCCAGCTACCCGAAATAGAATGCGAGGGCGACTGTGCATCTGATGAAGGGTATGGAGTCTACGAGATCACGAATGAAGAATGCCCCACTGAAGATGAGGGTGAAGAATATGAGGATGCGGCGGGCGCATACGCTAGCGGAATGAGGAGATTCGACGAGCCGTCAACCGCCGTAGAAGAATCCACCAAGGAAGTCAACTTGGGAACTGAGGAAGACCCTAGGATCATCCTCATAAGTGACAACCTACCACCCTCTGAAGAAGAGGCATTAATTGAGGTTCTCAAGGAATATAAGGACACGTTTGCATGGAGCTACGAGGATATGCCGGGTTTGGATTCAACCTTGGTCGAACACCGTTTAACCCTAAAACCAGGGTCCATCTCGGTAAAACAAAGGTTAAGGCGTTTCCACCCTCAGATGGCTTTGAAAATGAAAGAAGAGGTCGATAAGCTCCACAAAGCCAGGTTCATTAGAGTCGTTCTTTATCCTCAATGGGTGGCGAACATTGTCCCGGTCATGAAGAAAGATGGGAAAGTCAGGATTTGCATCGACTTCCGGGACCTTAACCGCGCGTGTCCAAAGGATGATTTTCCCTTACCTCACATTGATGTGTTGATTGATAACACGGCAGGTTTTGAAACCCTCTCTTTCATGGATGGATTTTCAGGATACAATCAAATTCGTTTGGCAGAAGAGGATCAGGAAAAGACGTCATTCACTACCCCTTGGGGAACATATTGTTACGTGGTCATGCCGTTTGGGTTAAAGAATGCTGGAGCTACTTACCAAAGAGCAATGATGGCCATATTTCATGACATGATGCACATATATCTGGAAGTGTATGTGGATGACTTATTGGTGAAATCAAGGACCAGGATGGAACATCCAGAAGTTTTGGCTAAGGTCTTGCAAAGGTCAAGAGAATTCCAATTGAAAATGAACCCAAAAAAATGTGTGTTTGGTGTGTCGTCAGGTAAATTGCTGGGGTTCATTGTGAGTAAAAGAGGGATCGAGATAGATCCCGACAAAGCCAAGGCTATCAGGGATATGCCGCCTCCCAAGAATTTGAGGGAAGTCCGAGGTTTAATCGGCAGGCTGCAGTTTATTCGTCGGTTTGTGTCTCAACATTCACAAAGGTGTAGACCTCTCTACGAGTTGACCAAGCCAGGAGTAGAATTCCACTGGAATTCTAAATGTCAGAAAGCTTTTGAAGGTTTGAAGGAATATCTGGCTAGTCCACCCGTTCTCATTCCACCTAAACCAGAAAAACCTCTGATCCTTTACATCTCAGTCTTGGATGACTCCGTGGGAGCCGTCCTCGCACAAGCTGATGAAGAAGGCAAGGAACGGGCAACCTATTACTTGTCCAAACTTCTCAATCCCTGTGAGCAGAAGTACACCGGCATGGAGAAAACCTGTGCTGCCCTCGTTTGGGTAGTGCAGAAATTGAAGCACTACTTCTTGGCTCACGAAGTCCACTTGATTGCTCGAATGAATCCTATCAAATTCCTTCTGGAGAAAGCCGTCCTTACGGATAGGCTAGCACGCTGGCAAAGTTTTCTCTCTCAGTTCGACATCACCTACATCCAGCAAAAGGCGATTAAAGGTTATGCCATAGCCGAGCATCTCGCTCACCATCCTCTTCCCAAGTTCGATCCCGTCCAATCAGAGTTTCCAGATGAGGAACTAATGTCCATCAACCAATCAGATGAGCCAATGTGGACGCTATATTTTGATGGAGCTCTGAATTCTCAAGGGAGAGGAATCGGCATCGCCCTCCTGTCGCCGGAAGGCCTCACATTCCCATTGGCATACCAGCTCAAATTTCCAGTCACCAACAATATAGCCGAATATGAAGCTCTTCTAGCTGGCCTAGGACTCGCTCATTCTTTTCGTATCACTGAGTTGCGAGTCGTAGGTGATAGTCAACTCATCCTTCGCCAGGTACTCACTAAGTATCGCACTCGCGATCCCAAACTCAAGCCATACCAAGAACTCACTGCTGCCTTTGCCAAACTGTTCACAAAACTGATCTTTGTTCATATCCCTCGTCATCAGAATATTCTCGCCGATGCCCTCGCCTCATTGGCATCATCCATAAGGTTCCCTCTAGGAAGATGGTTTAAGTCCATTTCCATCTACAAACTTCACGCCCCTGCAGTCGATGATGCTTCCTACGTAAACATCAAAGACAGGATAGCAAGGAAGATCCTGCAGGAAGATATCCTTGAGAAGAGGGAGCTCATGTTGGCGGAGGCCGAAGAAGAACTGGCTGATGAAGAGAAACCATGGTTCTATGAAATTGTCAAATATTGCCAAGATCAGTCTTATCCTGAAGGGGCCACCACAGAGGACAAGAAAGCCATAAGAAGGGTGGCTCAGAAATACACATTGATTGGAGGTCTACTCTATAGGAGGAGCCTTACTGGTATTCTGTTAAGATGTCTTGGTGACGATGAGGTTTGGAAATGTGTAGAGGAGACGCACTCGGGTGTGTGCGGTGGCCACGTGAATAGTCAGATGCTCGCCAAGAAGATCATTCGTCAAGGCTTTTATTGGCCCACTATGGAAGAGGATTGTGCTGTCTATGTCCGTAGGTGTGTCAAGTGTCAACTTCACGCCGATAAAATCTATTCACCATCTTCCTCACTTCATCCAATATCCTCCCCATGGCCTTTCTCCATGTGGGCATTCGACGTCATTGGTCCCCTAGGTGATCCCAATTCCCTCACCAAGCAGAAATCTTTCATCCTTACTGCGACGGAATACTTCACCAAATGGGCCGAAGCCGAAGCTTACGCGGAAATCAAGGCGTCAACAGTCTGCAAGTTCATCATGAAGAACATTCTCGCCAGATTCGGCGTCCCAAGCACGATCGTCACCGACAATGGGCCACAATTCATTTCTCAGGACCTACAAGACCTCTGCAAAAGGTACGCAGTTGCGTTGCATCATTCATCGCCTTATTACCCACAAGGTAACGGTCAAGCGGAGGCCACCAATAAAACATTGCTCAAAATCATCAAAAAAACCTGCGAGTCTAGTAAGTTTTCAGACTGGCCAGAAAAGCTTATCGAAGCCCTATGGGCCTATCGCACCTCAATCCGTACCCCCACCGGGCAGACTCCATTTGCCCTCACTTATGGTATGGAAGCGGTAGTCCCGTACGAGACTCTGATCCCTTCTCTCAGGGTACAATTGGATGAGGAATTTCCCCTCGACGATCGTCGTAATTCACTCCTCGCCCAGTTGGAACTCTTGGATGAGAAACGGCTGGCCGCCGCCGAACACGCGCGTGTGTATCAAAATAGACTCGCTCGCTTTTACCAAAAGAAAGTCGTTGAGAGAAAATTCAAAGTCGGTGAGATGGTCGTAAAAAGAATTTTTGTCAAACCTGGAGGGCCGCGTTCTAAGCTCCAACCCAATTGGGAAGGACCATTTGTAATTCAAGCCGTGTACCCTGGCAACGCCTACAAGCTAATCAACGCCGAAGGGACCGAGTTATCCCACCCTTGGAATGGGCTTTATCTTAAGAAATACTACCCTTAGCACAAAACAAAAAAAAATGATGAAAAGATAAAAAACATCAAAAAACAAGGAAATATTGAAAACCACTAAAAATATGGAAAATTCAAAATGCCGATGCCTGGCAGGCACCATGTAGTTAAGTCCCTGCATCTAACCTTCATGTTAGGATAGGGCCCATTAAGGCTTGGTAGGCACCGGGTCTTGGTTTGCCAGAACCGTGGAGACCCCTGTCCGGCCACGTCGGCCTATGCTCGCTCGAAGGAAGCTAACATGTGTTCACTTATGTATTTTATTCAAAAAAGTTGGTAGCATCACCTACGGTAGGGCCACCCCTAGAAGATCTCCGGAAGCTGTAATCTTTATTCTTTTCTCTTCGACCAAATGAGACAGTCGGCGCCCTTAAAACGCTGAGCATGAGAAACCGAAACTCAAACCCCAAAGGCAAGAGTAGGACCCATTTCCTCGAGCATCGATCAGAGCACGAGAAGAGGGCAGTGTCCCCGCAGGCATACGAAGAGGGAGCCCACTAACGTCAAACGACTATATCTCCCTCACAAAAAAGAAATACAAAATCAAAATCAAGAGAAAAGCCTGGTCGTGACCGTGCCTGGTACGATAAACGGAACCCCTCAAAGCAAAAGTCTGAATCCACAAAGGGGGGCCGTGGAATGTAAATGCTCGAGATTTGGTCCGAAGTTGTCCGAAAGGAAAGAGTTAATGGGCCCTTATTCGCTCGCCGGGTTAACGGCTTTGCCGGTCCTCTCAGGAGGTTTATCCCCTACGCTCTTCCTTCTCCCTCTAAAGATAAAAGGTTCGATGGAGTTTCTGAAGGGTGAAAACTGCCCAGGGTCTGCGACCTTATTTTAATATACACATTTTGGTTGCCTACTTTGAAAAGCAAAAGCTATCGCTGCGAAGGAGTCTCTGTGTTTCTGGCTGGTCAAGACCCCTGTTTACCACCTTGATGTCTTCTTGTTTAAACTCGGGCTTAGGCCAATGCAAGCGCGTCACCTATGGGTGCGACGGCGTCTGATTCCGGGTCAGCGTCGCGCGGTTGGTCGTTAGGGTTCCAGGGTGTTCCATCTTATACCATCTAGAGTTGTGAGGAAACAGACCCGGGTCGGGCAAATCATCTACCTCAAACACCTTTTGGGTGAATCCCCGTGGTCGGAAGCAACTGGGAGCCTAAGCATGGCATGACGGTATTGTCATCAGGGTAAGTCTTAGCCGGCGGGATCATCATTCGAGGGGTCTAGAGGCCCAAATCAACCTAGATGTGCACTTAAGATACCTGGGAGGTTAGTAAGAAACCCCTGTCTCACGTAGGTTAGGTGCCATTTGGGTGCTTGCCGGGCGTTAGCAAAAAAAAGATTGAAATGATAAAAGCACAAAAAAATGGAAAAGAGAAATGTACATATTTGCAAAAAAAAAAAATCCCTTTTATGATGAAACAAAAAAAATAATATCAAATATATAAAAAAAAGAAAACAAATCAATTTTGCATAATTACATTTGCGTGCAGCATCTCACTTTTTAATATCGCTTGCATTCGTGTGCTTGCCTGTCGCATTTATCATCACCGCATCTTTCCCTTGCCTTCGTTAAATAAAGGCTTGGCCCCTTGACCAGTTACCAAGGACAGTCACAGTGACCATTTGCTTATTGAGCAAGGGGCCAAGTCGGGAACAGAAATTCTGATTTGTTTGTTTCAGTGATATGTGCAGGGATTCAGGTAACTGAAGCAAAGGTGAAAAACAAACAAACCAAACCTTGTGTTTTATTCCAAAAAAAACCAAAAAATTTACATCAAGTTCCGTCCTCTCTCTCTGCATTACTCGTCCCACTACTCTCCGGGCAAAACACTCTCAAAGGTGCTACCCAACTACGAAAAGCGGTACTCCTGCCGCTCTGTACTCCTCTTACTATTCCCACATCCCGGCGTTGATCCGCGGAAGCAGCAGAGAAGCTACCAACACGAAAGCCACGCTCTCGTGCTCTTCGGTAGCGCTCCTCACCTTCTCTCAGCCACTGTTCAGCAAGACCAAGGCTGATTCGGAGTTCGAATAGTTGGGCCTCCATGGCCCTTCGTTCCTCCCTTTCAGTCAATCTGTTGGCTCTTTCTCTCTCTGCGTCTCTTTCTCTCTCTGTCCGTTCTCTCTCACGGTCTTCCCTCTCCAACTGGAGAGTGATCCTCAGTTCCATAGCATCCCTGGATGAGTCGTCATCAGGATGACGCCGCAGTTCCCTCTCCAGTTCTGCTATCCTAGCCTCCTTCTGCGCAGCTTGGGCAAGCGCTTCTTCCGTCTCCTTTTCCTGTCGAGTGTACCATCTCAGATACGCGATAAGGCGTAAACAAAGAGAACTCAACGCTGAAACTTTTACCTGTATACGAAGCATTCCTTCTGCCTCCGCAGCACGCTGCGTGGCGTGAGCAAGTTGCTCATGAAGCAAGTCAAGTTCTGAGGTGGGAATCCACAAGCTGGAAGAGGAACCACCTACTCCCATCGCTGGGGAGGCTGCGCCAATCTGGGCATGCTGCGACCATGTGAATTAGCAGCCAACATCTGGAATCTGGGGTTTTAACTAGGAACGTACTGTACACCTACCAAGGCGCTCGTAACTCCGCGGGCATCACCCAACTGTTGTTCCATCTCTGCCAAGCGAGTTCGTAAATTCGCTATCATGGCATCCCGGACATCCTGCAGCCTTACGAGTCAGCATTTTTACCAAAAAAAACCAAGAGAAAGAATAGAAGAGAAAAAGGGGAAACCTACCTCCACAAGTCCCCTGGGTTGGAACCGTTCTGCGTACTTTGTCCTATATAGACGCAAGTAGTCCTCGCTGTCCCGCGCCTGTGATTCTACAATCGTGCCACCCCGTTGCCAGTCCTCATACTGTTCGGGGAATCGCACGCGCCAGTCAATGCAGGTCGCCGGTCCCCGCGTCTTTCTCCCGACACGAGGTGGCGCAGCTGAATCCACCCATTCTTGAGCCAGTCCTAAAGTCCTCATAACTAATCGTAGTCGAAGCGGCTCGATTTCATTCAGGCAGTGCATCCATAGTTCCCGTCTGAACCGGGCACGACTTGCTAGAACCCACGGCTGGTTGGCATCGACCATGTCTGAGTAGGGTCTCCAGTTTACCATCGCTGCAGGGAACTCCTGTAGCTCCCGCCTTAACACCATCAGTTGGTAGGTTAGGGGTGCCGCACTCATGATGGGTTCCCACCGCCTGGCTAGCGGCACCATCACGGGTCGCCAATGTCGAGCTCTCCCCATAGGGAGGTAATAATAGCTCCATAACTGCTCGGCGCAGGTCATCAGCACCTTGCGAAAACAACAAAAAAAATACAAAACAAGCAAAACCAAAAAAAATACCTGGATGAATGGTGTGAAACCACTCACAGTCATCTCACGATCCGTTTCTTGGAATAGGCCTGCAAACAAGTGTGCCAGCATGGCGGCTCCCCAGGCATAATACCCTACTCTTCAAGGTCTGACAGCAGCTCCAGGAAGCAACATTGGATACCATCCCCTTTCGAGCTCAGTACCAATCTCCCCAAAAGGAAGAGGAGAAATCTCCTCAAATCTATGTCACATCTTTCCCAGTTGCCGAAATCTGTGCAGTACGCGGCACGGCATCCTATTTCTATCCTTTCCATGAACTCTTCTGAGGATTCGTCGTCCCGCCGACGAGTGTCGGTGAGCCCTAATGCATCCATGAGGGACGCCCTAGCTACCGACCTGTTCTTCCGACCATCTAGGTCCAAACCCAGTAACTTCTGGGCACCTTCTCTGTAGTCCGCGTAAGTGACTCCGGTCACTGCCTCGCCTTCTACCTTCAGGCTTGTGATCCGGACCACATCCTCCAAGCTGGGCACCATGTGCCCCCAGGGCATCAGGAATGCCCGGCTCACTGGGTCCCATCTCTCACACAAGGCTTGGATCAGGACTAGGTCAAGTTGGATCGGCTCGATCCGAAGGAAGGAACCAAATCCCATCACGTCTAGCCTCGCCTTCTGAAAATCTGGGAGGCCCCTGTACGCTGCTACTACCAACTCCCATAAGATTTGTGATTTCATCACAACCTACACATACAAGGAATGGGGGTGAGGTTTGGTCAGAAGAAAGGAAGAAAAAATGAGAAAAGGGCAAGAAAACTTAGCTTACGAGTTGTGATTGGGTCCTTTCGCTGAAGTGCCCTTCGAGGTCCGAAAGCCTCCTGGAACTACTACCACTGGACCTGCTTCTCTTCGAGGAATGGGAAGATTCGCCCTCCATCCAACTCTCAGAATTTTGAACTCCTCCTCTCCCGTAAGAACTTGTGCTCCTCGAGTTATTCCTCGATATACCTGGGAAGATAAAAGGGACAAGAATTTATAGAAATGGAAGGAGTGCGGGCCAAGATTGCCTCCATCACCTGTCGATGATAGCCCTCGCAATAAGACACTGGCCAAGCAGCCCCATGTGTCGCTTCACCGCTCGCACAGGGTGATTGACTGGACGAAGAATAGGACGAATAGCCCCTATGTTGTCTAGGGATACCCTATCATGTTTTGGAGGACGCCCGCAAAATTTGGCACAACATCCGGGAAAAGGAACTAGGGCCGTCAGTATTGACTTCGACGGTAGATTCCCGTGGAAAATGGTCACAACAAGACGTGATTCTCCGCTCGAGGCGGAGTCTCGACAGATCCGTCACATGGGAACAGTGCAAAGGAGAAGAAGTGTAGGGAAGAAGGAACGCACAAGAGGACAAACAAGCATCAGAAAATCAAATCACTCCATTCATAATTCTACATAAGCTGTCAAAATAACATCATAAACATAAAGAGGTGACGGGTCCACTAGCCCGCCAATCCTCACCATCACTCATCTCTCCGGGCACTCTCCTCCTCTCCCCCGAGGTGAGGGTCCCTCAGAAGCCTCCGGGATCCCCGTGCAGTAGCACCTGCCTCGCCTCTGGGCGCCTGCTCCGCAGCAGTGACTCGCTGCTCCTCCCCTGGCGTGGCGAAGAAGCCACTGGCGGCAAAGCGACCAGACTGGCGGAGTCGCTCCCCGAACTCTCGCGCTCTCTCGTAGAGCGTCTCCATCCCTCCTAGCCTCTGCACGACGGCCTGAAGGCCCAGCTGGAGCTCCCTCACTTGGGCCTCCAAGGCCCTCCTCTCGGTCAGATCCCGCTGTCGCTCGGACCTTCTCTCGGCTTTCTCTCTCTCTACCTCTCTCCTCATCATCTGCAAAAGAACCCTTAACTCCAGGATGTCTGGAGAAGGTCTCTCCTCACCACGGTGCCGCAGCTCCGCTACAGTCGCCACCCAGGCGTCACGCTCCTCTTCCGCCCGGGTCGCACGGGCCACCGCACCGGCAAGTTGCTCCCGGAGGGAAGCAATCTCGAGAAAAGGGGCCGAGAGCTAGAAGATCCGCCAGCCGCTCCCACCGTCGCTGTCTGCTGGGCACGCTGGAACAAAATAAACAACGGCCGTCAGTGAAACTCCAAAATCTGAAGTTAAAAGGGCGGCACGTAACTTACCAGGAGCGACAGCTCATGTTGAGCGACGGCCAGTTGCCGCCTAGTCTCTGACAGCTGGGCGCGCGAGCCGCCGATGCCACGCGTGTCCCCAGCTTGGGGAAGCCCCGCGTAGCTCTCTCTCTGCCGCCGCAGGAAGTCGGCACTGTCCTGCACCAGTATACCCCCTTGCTGTCCAGGGAGACGTACGGGCCACTCCTCGAGCCTCGCCTTGCCGCGACTCTCCCTCCTGACGCGGCTCGGCTCGTCTGCACTCGCCCACTCATCGGCCAGGCCCAGGGTCCTTGCCATGTCCTGCACCAAGAAAGGGGTCCCATATCAGTCAAAAGGAACGCGTCCCCTGTCTAGGACGCGTCCATCATTTGAGTGCAACACTCTCCGAACCCTTTCCTCCTCGCCCGGCTCGCTTCAAAACCCAAAATGAATTAAAAGAGGAAGAGATCGGAGGACCTACCGGACCGTGTTCACCTCCTCCCACGCCATCGGGCCCCTCGGGTCCCTCGGGGGCCCGAAGCGGCCCTTCCTCCTCCATGGACGCCGTTCCGTGATCGGGCGCGTCCCTCCTTGGGCGAGGATTTCCTCGTCCCTCTCCACCTTCACCACGGTCGGGCCCACCGAACTCCATCGATCAAAAGAGGAGGAAGACGAAAAAGGGGCAAGCGCGTTTCGGCGGAAGGCGGGCTCGTTTGCGGACAAGGCACGGGAGAAGAAAGGACCACCCGTCGCTTTAAATTTAAAATCAAGGATTAAGACGCGTCCTCGCGCCTGGACGCGCCCAAAACGGTGGAAAGGAAACAAAATCCCCCGTGCAAAACATAGTTCCCCGCTGTTCAGGGCAAGGTCTCGCGAAGCGTGCCTCAAGGGACAACTCAGTGCAAAAAAAAAAAGAAAGTGTGAGAGAGAGAAAAGTACACACAACACAAAAAAGCCATTTCCATTTCATATAATAGCCGAAAGTACATCATACAGTGAGAAGGGTGACGTACAAGCGACTCTCTAACTCTCACCGTCACCCTCCTGGTCATCTCCTTCCTCCCTCCTCTGACGGAGATCCCTAGGGGGCCTCCGCGACCTCTGTGAACCCTGAGAAGCCGTGCTCGCCTCGCCCTGCGGTGGCACTCCAGCCTCGAAGGCGCGACGACGCTCCTCGGCCGAAGAAACCAGGTAGCTGCCCATGGAAAAAGAACCAGACTGACGAAGTCGCGCCCCGCGTTCCTTCGCCCTCTGGTACCGCTCCTCGCTCTCCCGAAGCCTCCCCTCCGCCGTGCCAAGACTCAATCGGAGCTCCAGCAGCTGGGCCTCTAGAGCCCTCCTCTCGGTCTGATCCCGCTGTCGCTCCTCCCTCTCTCTCTCCCTATCCCTTTCCCTCTCTCTCTCCACGCTCTCCCTATCCCTCTCCCTCTCCTCTCTCTCCCTCATCGCCTCTCTCCTCGACAGCTCGAGGGCGATCCGCAGATCCACTACGTCGCGAGGAAGCTCCTCAGCCTCCCGTCGCCGCTCCTCCTCTAGCTCCGCAATCCGGGCGTCACGCTCTGCCACCCGGGCATCGCGCTCCTGCTCAGCACGAACAGCACGCGCCAGGGCCTCTCGGATCTCGGCCACCTGTCAAGACACGCATGCACCGTAAGAGAACAGTGATAGAAGGAAAGTAGCTGGAAAAGGGTCGCGGCCAAGCAAGCACTCACTCGAGCCTCGCGGTCACGCTCGGCCTCCTCAGCCCGAGCCACCGCGTACGCCAGCTGCTCCTGGAGGGCAGAAACCTCCGGAGGAGGGCCCCGCGAACTGGAACCCGCTCCACCAGCCATCGCGGCTGCCGCTGTCTGGTGGGCCCGCTGAAACACGGGGCAAACGTCAGTCAAAGGCTAAGCATCAAAAATCCAGGTCACAAAAAAATGCATTGCATAAACTCACCAGGATCTCCAACTCCTGTCGGATGGCCACCAACTGTCGCCTGGCGTCCGCCAACTGGGCCCGCAGGTCGGCGATCATGGTATCACGAGCATCCTGCATTACACATAAGTTAGTATCCCATGCATACATATAGAAAGGTGGAGCAGTTTCATTTCACTTACCCCTGCCATACCACCCAAGGAGAGGCGGTCCCCGTACGTAGCTCGGTACCGTCTCATGTAGTCTGTGCTGTCCTGTACATGGGACACCACTGGGACCCCGCCCTGCTGCCAGTCCTGGTACTGTGCTGGGAAGCGCGTACGCCAGTCCACAATCTTCGCCTTCCCCTTGGTCTTCCGCCCAATGCGGGCCGGCGCATCTACGTCTACCCACTCCTGGGCCAGCCCCAACGTCCTCATGACCAGTCTAAGCCGCAGCGGCTCAATCTCGTTCAGGCAATGGACCCACACGTCCCGCCTGAAGCGAGGAAGACCCGCTACAACCCAGGGCTGGCCAGCATCACCCATGCCCAGGTAGGGCCTCCACACCACCTGCATCACCATACATACATCATGTTAGTTACCATTCAGTCACATGCATAAACACAAAAAAATCATACGCATCATACCATGGCCTCGGGATACTCGCTCAGCTCCCGACGAAGTGATGCCAGCTGGTAGCCGTGGGGTGCTGCAACCACGACCGGCCTCCACTGCCGCGCCAGAGGCACGGCCCTCCTGTTCCCATGCCTAGCCCTCCCCATCGGGAAATAGTAATAGCTCCACACCTGCATCCATCATACATCATTAGTACAATAATTACATATTTAACTGTGGGAATGCATAAATAAAATGTTTACCTGGAGGAAAGGTGCGAAGCCGCTGACTGTCGTCTCCTTCTCCGAAGTCTGGGAGAGATCAGCAATCAAATGGGCAAGCAGAGCTGCCCCCCACGCATAGTGTCCCACTCTGTCCAGATCCGCCAAGATCCCGAGGAAACGGCAGTGGATGCCATCCCCCTTCGTCCCCAGCAGAAGGCGGCCCAGGAAGAAGAAAAGAAACCTCCGAAGGTCTAGATCCACCAGCTCCCGCTCGCTCGGGTCCTGGGTGAAAGCAGCACGAGCATCCCCCTCCAGTCGAGCCAAGAACTCTGCTCCAGTCTCGCTAACCCGCTGACGCGGGTCGACGAATCCGAGCGCCTCCATGATCTCCACTCGGCCGACTACCCTGCTATCTCTATCAGTCACGCTCGTCTCTAACCACAGCAGGTCGAGGGCACTCTCTCGGTAGTCGGGGTAGGTAACCCCGCTGACTGCCTCTCCGTCAACTCGTAGCCCGGTGATCCGAGCAACGTCCTCCAGCGTCGGCACCATGTGCCCCCAGGGCATCAGAAACGCCCGGCTCGGTGCGTGCCACCGCTCCCTCAGTGCCTGGATAAGAGGAAGGTCGAGCCGGAAGGGCTCGATCCTAAGGAAAGCTCCAAAGCCCATGGCGTCCACACGCGCCCTCTGGAAATCCGGCAGCCCACGGTATGCTGCCACCACCAAGGACCAGCTGATCCGGCCCTTCATCACGCCCTGCAAACCACAAAACCAACAAAGAACACATCAGCATCATGAACAGTAATAAACAATAACACTGTATATATATACTAACTATTCTCTTTATTTTATTTTTACTTCTTTAAAAAAAAATAAAATAAAAAATAAAAAAAATAAAAAAATAAAAATATTTCTATTTTCTTGTGGAGGCGTCCAACGCCCTGGACGCCTCCTCCCAATTTCTTTTTTTTCCTTTTTAGAAAAAACCCAAAAATGGCCAAAACAAAAATTATTAATAATATATATATTTTTATGGAGGCGTCCAGGGCCTAGGACGCCTCCTTATTTTTAATATTATTTTATTTCATTTTATTATTTACGAAAATTAATTAATAAATAAAAAAAAGAAAAAGAAAACATGGAGGCGTCCAGATCCCTGGACGCCTCCTACTCTCACTACCCGCCTCTCTCTCACAGCCTCTCGCACACCCGTTTTAGCCTATTGAACCACCGAGTGAGGATTCCGAGGTACTTACCGGGTCGTGATCGTCCTCTCCCGCGTCACCAGCATCCGCAGCAGCCTCCGCGGCCAGGAGAGGCACCTCCATCCCCTCCTCCGCAGCAATCTCCTCTGCTGCAGCCTCCTCGGCATCATCCCTCAACCTCCTCGCACGACGAGCCAGTCGTTTTCGCTTCCCTGGAACCTGGCTCGATCCTCCTCGCTCCATGGGGACTAAGAATAGGTCGTCTGGGTGACTGGGTCGTCAGATTGAACAGTAAATGAGCAAAGGGGGGGGGGGGGCAACCCTTATAAATAGGAATTAGCTTCTTTGGGGCGTCCAGGCGCCTGGACGCCCCCTTAATTTTTATTTATTTCAAAATTCAAAAAATTTTGGGGCGTCCAGGCGCCTGACGCCCCCAAAACAAAAAAATCAAACAAAATAAAAAAATAAAAGTTGGGGCGTCCAGGAACCTGGACGCCCCCAAAACAAAAAAATAAAATAAAAATAAAAATTAGGGGCGTCCAGGCCCCTGGACGCCCCCATAATAAAAAATTTTCAAACAAAAAAAATATAATATATTTATATAAGAATATGTATATAATCCAAACAAAATAAAAAACACAAAGAAAAAGAAAAACCATACAAAAAGATAATAATTAAGGGGACGGGGGTCCGAAACATCCAAATGCCAAATTTTATTCCATCAGAAAAGCAAAGTGAACTACATCAGGGGCTTAGGCGCTTTAGGCCTTAACTTCCCCAGTTCGGTTACATAAGCCCTCCACGGCTCGCATTCTTCCACCACGTGCGCTAACGCCTTTCCCGCAACACTTGTCTTCCAGGGTGCTTTAATGGCCTTCGCTTCCTTCGCGTCCGCTTCAGTACCCAACTCCCTCTTCTTCAAGGGAACGATGCCAGTCGGTGGCGGGAACGAATGGCGTGGGATGCCAATCTGCAGGCAGCACCGATGCGCGTTGTAAAGAACAAACTCGGTCGCGCCGATCAGTTGAAGATCGACTTCGGGAGAAGGCCTCATGAGGAGATCAAGCGAAAGCAAACATGCCGGTGCGCAAGTGAAGAAGCCTTGTGTCACGGTGCGGAAGTGAGACCGCCAGTCTTCACGTTTCTTCAGCCACGGAACGCGGTTCACTACAGTACCACCAAAGCCTAACACGTCGGCTATGTGGTGAAGCGGGCTTTGTTGGAAGAGCTTCGAAGCGGTTGGCATTCCCCCGCGGTGGTCGAATTTGAAATGCAAATCCAGCCAGCAATTCAAGACAAGTGCACAACCAAATGGAGGCTTACCCAGGCTCGAGGCAGTAAGACCGCTGTAAAGATAGGCGAGGACGGCGGGTCCCACCCTCTTTCCACGCCAGATCCCGCAGATAGCACCCAGTTGGTCTTCCTCCACCATGTTGTCGGTATAAGGGAACAAGAGAGCACCCGCCAGACAAATGGTGAACCCCTTCATGATTCCCTCCAAATAGTCATCGTCTGGTGACCCTCTCAGGGCGTTCATGACCCACTCCGCAAGCTTTTGGAGATCGATCCCCTTCTGAGTACGGACCTTTCTAGCTGCGTCGGGCGGCATGAAGCTTCCAAGGACGCTTTCAGAAGTACCCCGTGTCAGCATCCGCATAGCCTTCACCTTCCCGTCGCTCTTGAATTTCTTCAAACCAAGCAGAAGTTCCACCTCCTCGAGGAGGATGGTCACCTCGAAGGTCGGGAAGATAAAAGTGTGGGTCTGGGGATGCCAGACCTCCACTAGCGCGCCCATAGCCGCCCAGTCCATACGAATCTTCTCGTAATGCTTGGCGTGAATAAGGAGCCCCTGCAGATGCCACTTCGAGAGTATGGCCCTCATGCCAATGGAGATATTGGAAGTCAGCTTTGAGAGCCATGGCAGCTCGGAAAATTTCCTCGGGTCTGGGAAGAGTGGATATGGCTGGGAGAGGAAGGAAGAAGAAATGAAGGAAGTAAGAAGAAGGTTCACGTACAGAAATTTGAAAAGAGTCGGCTTACCATATGCGACATGATCGTCCCACTCAGATGACCCTCGAGGTCAGAAAGTCGCCTAATCTCGCTGCTAGGCTTGCTCCTCTTCATAACGCGGGAAGACTCTCCTTCCATCCTGAAGATCTCTAGATTCTCCTCTCCTTCCTCTCCTGAGCTTCCAAAACCCACCTTGGTGCATTTGAATGAACTTGCCTAAGGGGAGTTCTTATAGGAAGGGAAGGGTGCTACAGGACAGAACATGTCACATCAGTGGTCATTGTCAAGATTTTGTCTGGATCTCCTTTGAACTGTGGTGCGATTCTGCTACCTTTTGATGTTGCTAACCTTTGCTGGCATGTTCAGGTTTTACTAACGGACATCTTTGTCCTATCTCCTGTCCCACCTTTCATTGGTTGGTCCCACCATGTCATGCATCATAATATATGATACCTACGCTACTAGAACATGTCAAGGACCTTGCGGCCCGAACGAATCTGGGATTTGAGTTCCCCTTCAACAAAAACGGTGATGATCCCGGAAGAGTTTGGGTTGTACGGATAGGCCGTCAATTTGTGATAGAATGGGGACGACGGTTCCATTCAGTGAGTTGGTACGCGGATAAACGGGCCCCAGCCCAGTATCAGCTCACCGGGTCGGTATCCTGACCCGTTCTTCACAAGTTGACAATATTATCCTTGGCTATTTTCTATTTTAGTTTGTTTTGAATTTTTCTTTAAACCCAGCATGCATTCATATAGGACTTTGATTTATTGCGGAAGATCATTCAAGCGATTCGATTGTGAAAGCCGTTGTGTTTCAATTCCTACAAATATGAGATATTCCACTCTGAATGAAATACTGAGTTTCTTTGAGACAGCCCTACGCTGCTCTTCCAAAGGAGACCCTTGTTTGGACAGACCCTCAGATATTCCTTTACATTTTTGACCCACCTTGGCCGCAGCACTTCCACATTGGCTGGTAACCGCTCCCCAAAGGTGAAACCTCCGGTTTATGACCCAGGTACTTCCACACCGAGAAGTTGGTCTTCTTTTGTTTCGTGCCTGAGTGCACATCTCACCCTCCCTTATTTGATCTCCGTCCAAGCAATCGTCAATATTTGAAAGACCTCCTTCAAGGTCGCCTCATTGAAACTTCAGGAAAGATTCCAAACAGTAACGTCACAAGCGTGTCTCATCACACCTTGGCATCAACTTATCAGTCCGCTCCCACTTCATTTCAGTCCACTTCGATACCATTCCACTATGTGTCGCTCCCTTGCAAAGCAGACGCCAAGGCGGGGCAGCTGTAGACACGCCATTCTTGACGTCTCATGAGAAAGTCTCATATTACTATACGACGCCCCGCGATGGCCTACGCATTTCGAATCGCTCGAGTGCTTCCTTTTCCTGAGTCTTCTTCCGCCCTTTTCGGCATCCGGAATCGTCTCGTCACGGCATTCGGACGGCATCAACACCAGTCGAACGCATCAGGAGGTTCCGGAACCAAGAAGGATATCTGCCGGGCGGCCGCCGACGCCCGATCTAAGGACCCGGGTGGGTCTTAATGGGGGCGTCCAGGCCCCTGGACGCCCCCATTTTTATAATTTATTTTATTATTTTTCTCACGGCCCAAAAATAAATAAAAATATATATATATTAATGGAGGCGTCCAGGCCCTGGACGCCTCCATAAAAACTAATAATAATAAATATTTATAAAATGCCAGTTGGCATAAAAATAAAATAAATAAAAAATACATATTAATGGAGGCGTCCAGGCCCCTGGACGCCTCCATAAAAATAAATAAAAAAATTAAAATGCCAGCCCTTGTATAAAAGACAAAAGAAAAATAAAAAATAATAATAAACTTTTGGAGGCGTCCAGGCCCCTGGACGCCTCCATCAACTCACTCACGGGCGCCGGCCACCGAACGACGGTTTGTCGTGTGTGAAAAAAGCCAAATTTAGAGACGTCCAGATGACTGGACGCGCCCATTTCTGAATCACGAGGCGCCGCTCACAAAACCACGCGTTGTGCCAAACCGCGTGCGGCCGTCGTCGGTTTTCGGTGGACCTGTTAGAGGCGTCCGGGACCCTGGACGCCCCCATAAAAGTATTCTAAAAAAATCAATAAAAATAGAATAAAATATTATTTCGGCCCTGATGGAGGTGTCCAGGGTCCTGGACGCCTCCACCTTCCGGAACTCTATAAATAGAGGCCCACCCCCTCAGTTCTAGGGGAGCTAAGCAGTGATCCGATAGGCTGCCGGAGCCCAGAGGCTACGGAGTCATTTTTCTAACCCGTGGGTTCTTTTGTAGGTGGAGGTTCTGCCGGCTTCTCGGGTGATTACGCTCGCGAGAGGGAGGTCGTCTTCATCCACCGCGCTTCTACGTCGTCCCCACGCTGCCGGAGCTCCGCCGAATTTCGCCACCGGCACATCCAATAAGCCAACTCTTTCCTTTTCTTCGTAGTTCTTTTGCATTCATCATCTCGCATCCATCATCTCATTTTCCTCCTACTCGAGTCCGAGAGGGGTTTAAAAGATAACACCAACCAGGTGTGTGTCTTCCCGTTATTTCGTCATTTTTATTGCAAGGATATGAATACTACACATTCATCTTTCTAATCCACTTGTTATTTGTTTGTCGTTGTTTTGCAAGGGTAACCGAGGAAAGCCCTCTTCGTCGGCCGGCCGGAAGGAGAGGAAGAAGCAACCCGCCATCTCCCGCTCTTGAGGTAGGCGCGATCACCTTCTTATTTTGGGGTCTTTTGGCCCCTGGCGATCACACCTTGTCATCGAGGCCGCGGCGAGTCACTTCCCCAATGGCCGTTTAAATTTCTGTTTCCTATATTCTCTTTATATTTTGTTATATTCTGCTTATATCATCGAGGCCGCGGCGAGTCACTTCCCCAATGGCCGTTTAAATTTCTATTCCTATAATCTCTTTATGTTTTGTTATATTCTGCTTATATCATCGAGGCCGCGGCGAGTCACATCCCCAATGGCCGTTTAAATTTCCGTTCTTATATTCTCTTTATATTCTGTTATATTCTGCTCTTATCATCGAGGCCGCGGCGAGTCACTTCCCCAATGGCCGTTTAAATTCCCGCTCTTTGTATCCTCTTCATATTCTGTCATCTTATTATCTGCTCATATTCTTTTGGCCGCGGCGAGTCACTTCCCCAATGGCCGTTTCAATTCTTGTTATTTAATTTTTGCACCATTCCCGTCCCCCCGAGGCCGCGGCGAGTCACTTCCCGCTATGGCCGTTTAACCCCCATATTTTGCTATATCACGCTTGTCCCGCTCGCCCCGCCGGAGCAATCTCCCGTGGTGGCCCCTTCTCTCTTTCCTCTCATTTCTGTGTTGCAGCAAACAAAACAAACAAAAAAGAAGGAGCCCGCGCGCTCTCCGCTTCTTCCTCTTCCCCGCACCATCGAACTCCGAACCGCGTGACGTCGCTCAACCCCCACTACCCTTCAGGGGCCCTCATCAGCTCTTGGGTGGCCTCCCCAGTTCTGGGTATCGGATGTTATCGATGTTATCGGTATATCGGTGTCCTGAACTCTGGGTCGTCACAATACTACCTCAGCCAGAAGTTGATCGGTTTGAGTACCGCTACTCCCCCATGGAGAAAGTTTGCTTAGCATTGGTGTTTTTGCCAAGAAGCTGCGGCACTACTCTTGTCCCATCAGGTTGAGCTCATATCCAAGCACGACCCACTCAAGTATCTCCTTAAACAGCCGTCCTCTTCAGGGTCGATTGGGAAAATTGATGGGGACATCACCTCCCGTGCCCACACTCACGGCTGTTACTCGCCCCCAGAAGCACCTGACATGGTCTAGTCATTTATTTTGAGTCATATGTTGTATTTTCATATTTTATTTGAGTCATTCATTATAATTTTCCTTTTATTTGAGTCCAGTACCTAGGTTAATGAGTCATCTACCTAAGTTAAGTGTCATAGAGTTGATTAGACTAGTTAGTGGGCCCATTCATTAGGCTAGGCCAGTGGCGCCACTACCCCCTTGGTTATTTTGTCATTGTAGCAAGAGTCAGGGACTTTTTGTAAAATATGGGTTGCTATGTATAGGACCCCATTTCCCCCATTTGAAGTCAATGAAATTGCATATATTGAGTTCCAAAATTCAAGTTTCTTGTGGAGAGAATCCATTAGTAGGGTGTGAAGCCCTAGGGTGAGAAGCCCTTCCATTCTCTCTCTCTCTCTCTCTCTCTCTCTCTCTCTCTAAGGGGGCTGCCCCCTCTCTCTCTCTTCCCCCCTCCATAAAATTTCAAATTTCTCCTCTCTCTCCTCTCTCCTCACCTAGCTCCACCTCAATCAACACACTAGCACCCCAACCACCTCATCACTTCCCTAGGTGCATTCATTACCCCTCCACAACTCCACCAAATCTCCTCCCTCCCTAGGAGAATCCTTGACCCTCCAATATAATCTCCCTTCCCCTAACACAATCTTATCCCTTCCCCACACAATCTCC
>JAHNEJ010001382.1:0-121699 GCA_022559845.1 Amorphophallus konjac | reverse complement strand
TGAGCTTGCTTGGGCCGGACCCCCCCTTTTCCCATAGCTGGCTAATGATCTCGTTCTTGTCGTCCTCGGATTTTTCAGGAGCTTACTCAGCCGGAGGTTGCGGAGAGGGCCGCTCCAGTTACGCCGGTCGACTGCCGAGTGGAGGTTGATGTGGGCATGGGTAGGCTAGCCTTTTTATTCAACGCCCTTCAACAGGAGGCGTCCACAGAGGCTGTGAGTACTACCGAGACGGCAGACGAGCCTCTGGAGGAGGGGGAAATTGCGCCCGAAGGCCGCCTCATCCCGGTGGTCGAGGTAAGAGCGTGGGTCTTCTGATTCCTCTGCCTTTTGACTTTGCGCGATCTGCTCCCGGCAGCGGGTGGCTAACCATACTCTATATGGTCAGGCGGTGACAACGACAGGGAAGACGCCCGGCCGTGCCCAGAAGGCTGTCGCCAAACGAAGGCCGAGTATTGGCCCCATAGCGGTGGAGGGATTGGCTTTAGTCACGGAATTGGGGGCGGAGAGCCTTGCAGTGCTCGTGGAGGCGGGACGCCTACCCCGGCTGATGGTTCCACTTCCGCCCTTCCCTAAGCTCCCGGCTCAAATGGAGGACCCGCTCCTGAAGCGAATATTTGCTGGGCTCCGCGCACATCTAGAGGGATCCCAAACGCGAGAGAAAATTCCGTGGGTGATGGCGTCAGGTCTGGCTTTACTTGAAGCCCCTCCTTCAGCCGGAGTAGCGGTACCTGTGCCCCTGCCGGTTAAACTAGTGGCAGAGGCGGGCCGGGCAGGTGAAGAGGAGGCAAGAGAGCAGCGGATGATAGCCGCGCCAGATGCTTCGGCAATGACCTCAGCCATTTCCTTAGCAGTGGTTGGCCAGAATCTTCTATCAAGCCACGCCGGCCAGGCGTCTTGACTCTTGCTCTTCCATCTTCTTCGGCCGCGGTGAACGCTGATTTATGGGCGGAGGTGGACAGCACCGTGGAATTTACTCCCCCAGCCATGCCTTCGGTCAGTCACACCTCGTCAGAGGCGCCAGTCCATCAAATGCTGGTAACGCTGCAGACGATGCTCTTTGCCGATCTTTCCTTATCATACCGGGAGGTACATACTATAGTGACGCAGCTGACCGGGGCGCTGCAAGTGCTAGGCTATCCACTGGGGGAATGGTCGCGACGAGTCTTATTGCTATTAAAGTATATCAAACGTCGCGAGTTCCTCGAGACCTAGGCTCCCAACGCGCCCGCCGCGCTAGACGCCCAAGCGGACGAGTATTTGCAGGTCTTGGAGGCACGACGCCATGATGAAGAGCGCCATGGGAAGGCCTTGGAGAAAGGCCAGGGCAGCGTCCGCTCCCTCAAGAGTCGGATCGAGAAGCTAGAGGGCTACCTTGCTGCGGCTAGGGTTGACCTTGCCGAGGCTGAGAAGGTGGTCGAGAGTGAGAGCGAAGCTCTCGCCGTCGCCCAAGTTGAAACGGTGTCCGCGGAAGCTGAACTCGCCCGTCTCGAGGAATTGAGGGGCCGGTTACGTGATATGACGAACTTCCCTTGCGTCGGGATCCTCCCCCTCGAGGACATCTTCAGGGGTGTCGACTGAGCGTCGCCTCCCTTAGCTCTCTCCTTTTTGTAACACAGGGGTATGCCCCGAAGCATATGTAACCTGATCCTTCTTTAAATAGAACAGAACAGTTACAGTTTCACGTGTTCTTTGTGTATGCATTCATCCCAGAGGGACCTCTCTTCCCCTTTTTTCTCTTCTGTGTATATTGTTTTCTTCTTCCTCTTCCCTCCCCTCCTCTTTTTTTTGTGCTGAGACACATTGGCAGGGTGTGAATCTTCGCGAGGATTCGCTTTGGGAGAACCAGGCAGGAACCCATGTCAGGGCACAGGAGAGTGCTCGCCTTCCCAGGGGGAGGACGAGGGGACCACTCCACCATACCGAACGGGCGACTCTCTAGTTTCGCCGCAATGCTGGAAGCGCGTGCTGGCCTCAGGCGGGGGGCCTCGGTCAGAGATCGAATTTCTCGTCGTTCGGAGGGGACGGAGAGAAGAGTTTGTCTAGTCAATGACCTAGACGGGAGGTCCGAGCCAGAGGGGTACTCACCGCCCGGGGAGGACGGAGAGAAAAATTTGTTTAGTCAATGACCCGGATAGGAGGTCCGAGCCAAAGGGGTACTCACCGTCCGGGGAGGACGGAGAGAAGAGTTTGTTTAGTCAATGACCCAGATAGGAGGTCCGAGTCAAAGGGGTACTCACCGCCCGGGGAGGACGGAGAGAAGAGTTTGTTTAGTCAATGACCCAGACAGGAGGTCCGAGTCAAAGGGGTACTCACCGCCCGGGGGGGCGGAGAGAAGGGTTTGTCTAGTCAATGACCTGGACGGGAGGTCCAAGCCAAAGGGGTACTCACCGCCCGGGGGGGACGGAGAGAAGAGTTCGTTTAGTCAATGACCCGGACGGGAGGTCCGAGCCAAAGGGGTACTCACCGCCCGGGGGGGGGGGGGGGGCGGAGAGAAGAGTTTGTCTAGAAATTTCTTTTAGTACTTCCGTGGCTACGGGGCGACGGCTGGAAATGGGAGGAGTTCCTCCTTTCTCGGCTTCCACTCTTCCCTTGCTCTTGTATCTTTTCTCCTTTTTTTTCACTTCTTTTTTTTTCTCTTTCTTTTCTTTCTTTCTCTCTTCTCTTCTTTTTCTTTTTCTCCTCTTTCTTTCTCTTTTTTTCTTTCTCTCTTCTCTTTTTTTTTCTTTTTATCTCTTTTCCTCTTTCCTCTTCTTTTTTTTCTTTCTTTTCTTCCTTTCTCTCTTCTCTTCTTCTCTCTTTTCTCTCTCTTTTTTTTTCTTTTCTCCTTTTTTTTCTTCTCTTTTTTCTCTCTTTTTTTTTTCCTTCCTCTTTTTTTCTCTCTTTTTTTTACCTTCCTCTTCCCCTTTTTCTCATTTTTTTTGAAAACATGGATAGTGGTCAAGTTGTTTGGACATCAATCACGCAAATCCGCCCAAAATAGGGGGGAGGGTTATATTATTGATTGAACGGGGGCGCCGGAGCGTGGTACAGTCTCAAGTGCCTTCCATTAAGAGGCGGGAACTGAACTTCCCCGCGATGGTTGACAATTACATAGGCCCCACCTTCGTAGACTTTTTGGACTACGTAGGGTCCGAGCCAGTTCTCATTCAGCTTACCCTTAGGGTTGGCAGCCATGAGGTCTCTTCTCTTGACCATGACGAGGTCGCCCTTTTTGAATTCGCATTCCTTGACAAGCTTGTCAAAGGCGCGTGCAATCCGGGCCTGGTAGATCTGAATGTTCTGTTGGGCCTGGAGCCGCTTTCCTTCTAGACTGGAGAGTTCATCAAGCTTTCGTTCAACGTTGGTTTGCCCTTCAAGGACAAGGCCATGCTGAATGGCAACCCTGAGGGACGGTATCTCCAGTTCAACGGGGATGATTGCCTCCGAGCCATATACGAGAGAAAAGGGCGAGCAGCCTGTTGGAGTCTTGTATACGGTTCGGTATGTCCAAAGCGCCTCGTACATTCTTTCTTCCCAGTCCCTTTTGTTAGAGCTGACCGTCTTGGCCAGGAGAGTACAAAGTGTCTTATTAAAAGCTTCGGCCAGCCCATTAGCCTGTGGGTTGTAAGGAGTCGATGTCCTCCAATCAATTTTATATTTTTCTGCCAGCCGGTAGACCTTCTGGTTGCGGAAGTGGCTGCCGTTGTCTGACACAACTCGGTAGGGCGCGCCAAACCGGAATGTGATATTACGACGGACAAACCTGACCACGATCTCTCCGGTGACCTCCCGCAAGGCGACAGCCTCTGCCCAGCGGGAGAAGTAGTCGGTTGCCGCCAAAATGTATTTGCAGCCTGTGGAAGATGTTGGTAAGGGACCCACAATGTCCGTTCCCCACTGGGCGAACGGCCAACTGGGCGCGGTTGGGTGTAACTGCACAGGGGACCTTCTGGGTATGGTGGCATGCTCCTGACATTTCTGACACGACTTAGCATATTTGCAGCAGTCGTCGAACATCGCAGGCCAATAATAGCCAAGCTTCTTTATTTCAATCTTCATTTTCGGCCCGGCCTGGTGTGCGCCAGCTGTCCCGGCGTGGACCTCCTTCATGACCCTCCAGGCTTCTTCAATGGACAAGCATCGGAGGAGTAATTTCTGCTTGGCGTCGGCCACCATTCGGAATAATATTCCATTTCGGAGCTCATAAGAGTCCTTAATTCTGATCAACCTGATCTTCTCTTCTCTCTTCTTGGGCAGCTGCTGGTACTTGAACCACTGCATCAGGGGGTCTCTCCAGTCGGGTAGGCCGACGGCTTCTGCTGTGGTGACTTCTAGCTCTTCTTCTTATGGTTCCTCTTCTATCATGCTGGGCATCTGGCGCTGATTTATTACTTGGATACTGAGAGATCCATCTGGAGGCACTGCCAGTAAGCTTGCCAGTTTTGCCAGGGCGTCGGCTTGTGCATTCTCCCCTCTGGCGACATGGCCTATCTCAAGAAGGTAGAACCGCTCCATGAGTCTCTTCGCCTTAGTGTGATAAGGGAGCAACTCAGGTTTTCGGACATCAAACTGTCCCTGGACCTGCTTGACGACCAGCAGCGAGTCGCCGAATACTTGGAGCATTTTTATCTCCATTTGGAGGGCCACCTGAAGGCCGATGATCAGAGCTTCATACTCTGCTTCATTATTTGTGCAGGGCTTAGTAATGCAGCAGGAAGTGTGCATCACTTCTCCGTCTGGCGACTTGAGGACGATGCCGGCTCTGGCCCGTACCTTGGCGTGTCCGGACGGGGTCGCTTCTATTCTCGAAGCCCCGTCAAAGTATAGCTGCCAGATAGCTTGTTGGACATTATCCACCTCCAGTGTCTCATCTTCGGGTAGCTCGGTGGCCAACGGGGAGCCTTCGGGCACAGGGTGTGCTGCGAAGAAATCCGCGACGGTTTGTCCCTTAACGGCCTTCTGCGGCACGTAGGTGATATCAAACTCCATGAGCAGCACAGTGTAGACACGCTATTCCTGACGTCTCTTGAGAAAGTCTCATATCACTATACAACGCCCCGCGACGGCTTACGCGTTTTGAATCACTTGAGTGCTTCCTTTTCTTGAGTCTTCTTCCGCCCTTCTCTGCATCCGGAATCGTCTCGTCACGGCATTCGGACGGCATCAACACCAATCGGACGCACCGAAAGGTTCCAGAACCAGGAAGATGGTCTGGCAGTCGGCTGCCGAAGCCTTTTTTAGGGGACCCGGGGGGTCTTCATGGAGGCGTCCAGGCTCCTGGACACCTCAATTACTTGAATTTATTTAATAACACAAAAAAATATAAAAATTAATGGAGGCGTCCAGGCCCCTGGACGCCTCCATGAAAACAAATATAAAAAATACAAAATGCCAACTTTGGCATAAAAACAAAACAAAAAATAAAAATAATATATTTATGGAGGCGTCTAGGCCCCTGGACGCCTCCATCAACTCCTTCACGGGCGCCGGCCACCGAACGACGGTTTGTCGTGTGTAAAAATCCAAATTATGGAGACGTCCAGCCAGCTGGACGCGCCCATGTCTGAATCACGGGTCGCCGCTCCAAAACCACGCGTTGTGCCAAACCGCGTGCGTCTTTCGGTGGAGTTCGGTGGATGTTATAGAGGCGTCCGGGACCCTGGACGCCCCCAAAAAAGTATTCAAAAAAAAAATGAATAAAAATATATTAGAATATTAGTTCGGCCCTGATGGAGGTGTCCAGGGTCCTGGACGCCTCCACCCTCCGGAGCCCTATAAATAGAGGCCCACCCCCTCAGTTCTAGAGGAGCTTCTAAGAGATCCGATAGGTTGCCGGAGCCCAGAGACTACCAGAGTCATTTCTAACCCGTGGGGTCTTTTGTAGGTGGAGGTTCTGTCGGCTTCTCAGGTGCCCACGCTCGCGAGAGGAAGGTCGTCTTCATCCACCGCGCTTCCACATCGTCCCCACGCTGCCGGAGCTCCGCCGGATTTCACTATCGGCTCCTCCAATAAGCCTTTTCTTCCCCTTTTTCTCCATAGTTCTTTACATTCATCATACTGCATCCTCTATCTCCCTACATAAGGGCGCCGTCTCTTGCATACTTCTTGCATTCATCATCGCATTTTCCTCCTACTCGAGTCCGAGAGGGGTTTAAAACAACACTAACCAGGTGTGTGTCAGGTCACGATCTTGTTACTTTTATTGCAAGGAATTGTTACTACACTGTCATTTTCTAATTTCGTTCGTTATTGTCTACTATTTTGCAAGGGTAACCAAGGAAAGCCCTCTCCGTCGGCCGACCGAAGGGGGAGGAAGAAGCAACCCGCCATCTCCCGCTCTTGAGGTAGGCGCGATCACTTTCTTTATTTTGGGGTCTTTTGGCCCCTGGCGATCACATCTTGTTCTCGAGGCCGCGGCGAGTCACTTCCCCAATGGCCGTTTAAATTCCTGTTCTTATATGTTATATTCTTATCTATTCATGTTCTCGAGGCCGCGGCGAGTCACTTCCCCAATGGCCGTTTAAATTCCCGTTCTTATATGTTATATCCTTATCTATTCATGTTCTCGAGGCCGCGGCGAGTCACTTTCTCCAATGGCCGTTTAAATTCCCGCTTTTATATTCTCTTTATATTCTGTTATATTCTTATCTATTCATATTCTCGAGGCCGCGGCGAGTCACTTCCCCAATGGCCGTTTAAATTCTCGCTCTTTATATTCTCCTTATATTTTGTTATATTCTTATCTGCTCATATTCTCGAGGCCGCGGCGAGTCACTTCCCCAATGGCCGTTTCAATTCTTGCTATTTAATTTCTGCACCATTCCCGTCCCCCCGAGGTCGCGGCGAGTCACTTCCCGCTATGGCCGTTTAACCCCCATATCTTACTATATTACATTTGTCCCGCTCGCCCCGCCGGAGCAATCTCCCGTGGTGGCCCCTTCTCTCTTCTCTTATTTCTGTGTTGCAGCAAACAAAAGAGGAGCCCGCGCGCTCCGCGTCTTCTTCGCTCCCCGAACCGCGTGACGTCGCTCACAGATTGGCGATCACGGTGGGACCTCTACTGCTTCCTTTTGGCTACCCTTGCAAGTTCGGCACCGTCCGTGCCTCTCCACCTTGGCGCCCTCGCGCACCCCCGTTGTGCTCACGGCAGCACTGTCAGTTGTGATTGATTGAGTGTTCATTATATGTTTGTTATTTTTGTTATTTTCTTACTCTATATCTCTGTCAGCATTCCATTGCATACATCCATCCCTCTTTTATATCCTTTTTCATTTTTTCTAAGGATCACCCTTTCCCGGTGAAGGAAGGACTCTCCGTCTGAGAATTCCTCTCAACGGACTAGAATCTCCTCTACTGGGACCTCCGTAAGTCCCCGACATCGAAGAATCTCCTCTTCGTTCACTGGACTGGTTGTACCATTGAAGTTCCCCGGAGTTAGTCATTCCATTCGTAGTGAGACGAGAGACCCTAGCTGACACGGCGGTGAAACAAAAATAAACTAGGGTCCCTATTTTGTGTGAACTTCGGATCTCGCTAAAAACACAAAAAAATCATCAAAATTAAAACATAAAAAGGCGTAAAGGCATCCACTTGTTTGATAATCTCTGCTACCTGCTTGCTAGTGTATGTTTTTGCATTCTGGGAAAACTGTGAGCATGGCTCACGAGTCTTTTGAGGAGAACCACCCTAGTCGTGGTTTGTCAGCCGACCCGCGAGTCTATGCTATGGACTCGGGTCCTTCTCATGAGCCCTCGCATGAGGTGCAGGTTATTGCCGGGGACACGTTCCCATCACAGGATATCTCTTCCTTACTGGGCATCCTCGCCAACACGGAGCTTACCTCTGAACAGCTCCGGGCCTTCCAGGCCATTTTGAAGGGGAAATCTGTTTCCCCCACGCCCCAGGAATCAACTCCGGCCATCGCACCTCTCCAAGAGTCCGTGCAGGCCATTCTATCTCCATCATTGGCGCAAGCCATCCAGTCTTCCTCGCTTCAAGGACAAACGAGCCAACAACCACCCTCATTCCAGTTCCCGTCACAATCTCAAACTCCAGTTGTTCCCCACATACCGCTTCAGCCAGGGCCAACTGTCGGCGGTCCGGCAGCTCCCTCTCATTCGGGGTTCCCCCCTCAAGTCTCCGGGAGACAGTTTCTCCCCCAGTGGCAAGTACCACCTTCACCTCCAGAGGAGCTCGGCCAATCGCTCCTCAATAGGTTCAATCGCATGGACGAGCAGTTTCAAAATCTGAGAAGAATGGTGGACGTGAAAGCCACCCCGGAGGTTGCTTTGCCAATCCTTCCCGTCATTCATCTTCCTCCCTCCGAAATGCCCACGTACCGCAGATACAATGGTACCGGAAACCCCTTCATTCACCTCAAGGATTTCATGTATGAGTCCTCCTATTGGCAAAACGATCAGAGGTCCCTGGCATACCTCTTTCGGAGATCATTGGATGGTCCCGCGCTTGAGTGGTTCTATTCCTTGGAGCCCCGCGAGGCCGGAAATTTTGAAATAGTCCAGAGGAGGTTCTTACAGAAATATAGGGATAGGGTCGGTCCCTCACTCTCCATTACCGACCTAGTGGCCGAAAAGATGAAGCCCGACGAGGATTTTGTCCCCTATGCTGATAGATGGAGGTCTCTGGCGGAAAGAATAAGGGATACCTTCTCCGAGCCCGAACAAGTGAAGATGATTGTGTCTAATGCAACCCCACAGTTCAGACACGTCCTGGCCATGAATAAACTTACTACAATGGAGGAACTCTATGAAAGGGCCCGGTACATCCAAACCCAGTTAAAAGACTCCCCCATTATGAACATGTTTGAGTCGCCGAAGCCCAAAGTGGTCAGAAAGACAGGCGCTGGTGTCCCGGGCGGAGCAACAGAAGGGGTCGTGACAAATGAGCAAGTGGGTGCGGTCAACAATGCCAACTATGCAGTCAACCCAAGGCCTCCACAAATGCCCCGACTTCCCCTCCAACCAGGTCCTTTCCCTCTTCGTCCTCCACCCCAAAATAATCCACCCCAGGATAATATGCCTCCATTACGTCAACCCCAGCAACAACAACCACAACCTCAGCAACAACAACCACCGCTTCAGTACAACCAAGTTCCACCCCCGGGAAACTATGGTCCCCAACAGTAACAAAGGAGGTCGGTCGGTCCCAAGAGAGCCTACTATCCACCATTGCCAGAAACCTTAGCAGACATTTTTAATGCCCTCATGGCATCAAACCAACTCGCCCTACCCAGAGAAAGGCCCGTGTGGCCCCCGAATGTTGATACCTCCAAATACTGCGTCTACCACAGGCAGCCAGGACACACAGTAGATTACTGCTTCCATTTCAAAGATTACATCCACGATATGAATGATGAACATCAAATAGATTGGGATGAAATGAGACGATACGTCGCCACTCTCAAGGCTAGGAGACCTCCTCATAGGCCACAGCAGTAGTTACAACAGCAGCAGCAGCAGCAACCACAACAACAACAACAGCCTCAGCAGGCCCCACAACAACAGCCCGACATGGGCATAATCCAGAATCTATTACCGGAGCACCAACAGCCCAATCATCAGATTAACCCCATCTCCTCCTTCCCGGAAGTCGGGAGAGAGCAGGTGTGGCACCAGGAAAGTACCTCCATTCTTTCTACCGCCAATCCTATCATCACGCAACACCCTTGCCTTGCCCGGGTAGCACCTCTCTCTCATCAACCCGCGTTAGTATCGCCTTCACCATTTCCACTACCATTACGCCCTCTCATCCGTACCCCGATCCCCTATCAACCGACACTCTCCACTACGCCTTCACACCCTCTCATCTTCTCCCACTCCCCCACTTTACCATCCACCTCTACCACATTTACCCCTACGCCTTCTAAACCCCTTATCATCCGTCAACCATACATAACCCCATCTTTCTCCACCGTATCACCACTAATGCCTTCAAAACCACTCATTACCCATCACCCACCTCAAAACCATTGCCCGCTTCAAGCCCTACCCACTTCTACTTCGTCTCCACCTCCACCTTCCAGACCCCTTATCCTTCATAACCCGCGCGATATCCCCTCTACCTCCACCATGCCTCCACCTAACAAACCCCTCATCAGAATCCCTGCTCCCGTCATCACCCCTGCTTCATCAACAATTCCTCCACCACTACCCCTCAAATCCCTGTTAAAACCCACTGCTACCCCCACAGAGGTATAAAAGCCGCAGGCAATGGTGCTCCGGAGTGGAAGGATTTTCCACAGGGTTTTCCCCCACAACAGTTAGAATCCTGAGCAATCTCAGCCAGAGAAGGATGATGGAGAACAACCAGAAAGAGCTATCCCTGGAATACAGTATGATCTATTGAAACACTTGGACAAGACGCCTGCTCGGATCTCCATCCTGGAGCTACTTCAAAGATCCACATCCCACCAGGCGGCCTTGATGGAATATCTTCAAAAAGTCATGGTAAATGAGGACCTCCTGTAGAAAAGATCTCTACCATCCTGACCCCAACAGACACACAACCGGCCATCATGTTCCACAACTACGAGCTCGCTCCCAAAGAAGCTCGAAAATATGCACTGTGCATTTCAATAAAAATTAATGGGGTATCCATAAACCCGTGTCTTGTGGACACGGGTGCGTCCATAAATGTGATCTCCATGAGCACTCTTCAGTTGTGTGGGATCGACGAGGAACAAATAAGACCTTCCTCGATCACGGTCACGGCTTATGACAATAGCAAAAGGCCGCCGCAGGGGATGATTATTCTGAAGGCAGAACTAGGCCCCATGTCAATTCCCACGGAATTCCATGTCCTCGACATGGACCCCACATTCAAGGCTATATTGGGTCGCCCTTACATCGAAGCCATGGACGCTGTGCCTTCCACCAACCATCAGTGCCTGAAGTTTCCTTACAATGGGAGGATTATTAAAGTGGTCAGTACACATGTCCTTCACACAGTGGATGCTATCAACACCTCTCTGCCCTCTGTTTGGCCGTCTCATCGGCCCATATTGTCACTACTGGACGTACGTGATTCATCTCACGTTCCACTAGCACCAAAGGAGCCGGTCAGGACAACCGCAACATCATATCTCCCTTTTCACTCCAAAGGGTGGGAGATTATGAGGAACATCGGCTACCAACAAGGTAAAGGTCTGGGCGCACAGTCACAGGGTAGGCTCAAACCGCCAAAGGAAATTAGGCCGAACCGCAGGTTTGGCCTAGGCTTCAAAGGACCGTTCAGGGCGGATTGGAAGCCCCTCACATGGACTCTGTCAAACCACTTCAACAGAGGGCCCGTTGTTCAGATGGGAGATTACCCACGAGAAGCATATGGGAGATCACATGCTGTATATTTGGCTGAAAAATGTCTGAGGATCACCAAAAGAGGCAAGATCAAAGATCCGGAATGCGAGTGGAACAAATGGTTCGACATACGGGACATTTCCGTTGCACTGGAAAGGATGTTCTCATCTCCGCAGCTTGAAGGACCGCCATTGATCTCTGGAATACCAGAGAATATTACCACTCTTGCCAAGGTTCCAAACTATCCTCGTCCTCGCCAGAAGGACCCTGTCATCGACGGATCTTCATCCATCTTCAACATTACTGTCAATGGCTCATTAGCCGCCATCTTCTCCATCCACTCGTCTCAGCCTTTGCTGATATCTTCTTCCTGGGCCAGATAATTGTCTGATGATCTTCCCAGATCCCCTTCTCTGCTTACATACCTACGCGGGCTTCTCAACCCGCGCCAGGTCTTCAACCATGATCTGCTCTATGAGCCTCACAATCCTCTAGCCATAACCACTTTTCTCTCTCCTCAATCTCTTTTCACTGCTTTGTCATTAAAACTGAAAACGAAAAAAAAACGTCAATTTTCAAACTCCTCAACAACACATCTTCGTTGAGGAAACCTCCTACATCTCCCACGGGTGCGTCCCGCCCTGCGGACCACCCGTCCAAGGTCCGATGAGCGACCTTTTCTACCCCTCCTCTGAGGGGTCTTCTCCTGTACATCCTACACCATCCTCTTCATCTTCCTCTTCTTATGTAAATATTGTCAGTCAATCTAGGAATGATAGGTCAAGGGTAGTACCTAGGAAGAGATCCAAGGGTAGGCAGATCCCTCGTCGATTCCTTCTGGATTTAGCCGCCAGGTGTTAGGCCCTTCTTGCCATCCCCTAGTTGTTAGAAAATCCCATCCAGCTACCGAAAATAGAATGTGAGGGCGACTGTGCATTTGATGAAGGGTATGGAGTCTACGAGATCACGGATGAAGAATGCCCCACTGAAGATGAGGGTGAGGAATATGAGGATGCGGCGGGCGCATATGCTAGTGGAATGAGAAGATTCGACGAGCCGTCAACCGCCGTAGAAGAATCCACCAAAGAAGTCAACTTGGGAACTGAGGAAGACCCTAGGATCATCCTCATAAGTGACAACCTACCACCCTTTGAAGAAGAGGCATTAATTGAGGTTCTCAAGGAATATAAGGACACGTTTGCATGGAGCTACGAGGATATGCCGGGTCTAGATTCAACCTTGGTCGAACACCGTTTAACCTTAAAACCAGGGGCCGTCTCGGTAAAACAAAGGTTAAGGCGTTTCCACCCTCAGATGGCTTTGAAAATGAAAGAAGAGGTCGATAAGCTCCACAAAGCCAGGTTCATTAGAGTCGTCCTTTATCCTCAATGGGTGGCGAACATTGTCCCGGTCATGAAAAAAGATGGGAAAGTCAGGATTTGCATCGACTTCCGGGACCTTAACCGCGCGTGTCCAAAAGATGATTTTCCTTTGCCTCACATTGATGTATTGATCGATAACACAGCAGGATATGAGACCCTCTCATTCATGGATGGATTTTTAGGATACAATCAAATTCGTTTGGCAGAAGAGGATCAGGAAAAGACGTCATTCACTACCCCTTGGGGAACATATTGTTACGTGGTCATGCCGTTCGGATTAAAGAATGCTGGAGCTACTTACCAAAGAGCGATGATGGCCATATTTCATGACATGATGCACATATATCTGGAAGTGTATGTGGATGACTTGTTGGTGAAATCAAGGACCAGGATGGAACATCCAGAAGTTTTGGCTAAGGTCTTGCAGAGGTCAAGGGAGTTCCAATTGAAAATGAACCCGAAGAAGTGTGTGTTTGGTGTGTCGTCGGGTAAATTGCTGGGGTTCATTGTGAGTAAAAGAGGGATCGAGATAGATCCCGACAAAGCTAAGGCCATCAGGGATATGCCGCCTCCCAAGAATTTGAGGGAAGTCCGAGGTTTAATCGGGAGGTTACAGTTTATTCGTCGGTTTGTGTCCCAACATTCACAAAGGTGTAGACCTCTTTACGAGTTGACCAAGCCAGGAGTAGAATTCCACTGGAATTCTAAATGTCAGAAAGCTTTTGAAGGGTTGAAGGAATATCTGGCTAGTCCACCCGTTCTCATTCCACCCAAACCAGAAAAACCTCTGATCCTTTACGTCTCAGTCTTGGATGACTCTGTGGGAGCCATCCTCGCACAAGCTGATGAAGAAGGCAAGGAACGGGCAACCTATTACTTGTCCAAACTTCTCAATCCCTGTGAGCAGAAGTACACCGTCATGGAGAAAATCTGTGCTGCCCTCGTTTGGGTAGTGCAGAAATTGAAGCACTACTTCTTGGCTCATGAGGTCCACTTGATTGCTCGAATGAATCCTATCAAATTCCTTCTGGAGAAATCCGTCCTTACGGATAGGCTAGCACGCTGGCAAAGTTTTCTCTCTCAGTTCGACATCACCTACATCCAGCAAAAGGCGATTAAAGGCTATGCCATAGCCGAGCATCTCGCTCACCATCCTCTTCCCAAGTTCGATCCCGTCCAATCAGAGTTTCCAGATGAGGAACTAATGTCCGTCAACCAATCAGATGAGCCAATGTGGACGCTATATTTTGATGGAGCTCTGAATTCTCAAGGGAGAGAAATCGGCGTCGCCCTCCTGTCACCTGAAGGCCTCACATTCCCATTGGCATACCAGCTCAAATTTCCAGTTACCAACAATATAGCCGAATATGAAGCTCTTCTAGCTGGCCTAGAACTCGCTCATTCTTTTCGTATCACTGAGTTGCGAGTCGTAGGTGATAGTCAACTCATCCTTCGCCAGGTGCTCACTAAATATCGCACTCGCGATCCCAAACTCAAGCCATACCAAGAACTCACTGCTGCCTTTGCCAAACTGTTCACCAAACTGATCTTTATTCATGTCCCTCGTCATCAGAATATTCTAGCCGATGCCCTCGCCTCATTGGCATCATCCATAAGGTTCCCTCTAGGAAGATGGTTTGAGTCCATTTCCATCTACAAACTTCACGCCCCTGCAATCGATGATGCTTCCTACGTAAACATCAAAGACAGGATAGCAAGAAAGATCCTGCAGGAAGATATCCTTGGGAAGAGGGAAATCATGTTGGCAGAGGCCGAAGAAGAACTGGCTGATGAAGAGAAACCATGGTTCTATGAAATCGTCAAATACTGCCAAGATCAGTCTTATCCTGAATGGGCCACCACAGAGGACAAGAAAGGCCATAAGAAGGGTGGCTCAGAAATATACATTGGTTGGAGGTCTACTCTATAGGAGGAGCCTTACTGGTATTCTGTTAAGATGTCTTGGTGATGATGAGGTTTGGAAATGTGTAGAGGAGACGCACTCGGGTGTGTGCGGTGGCCACGTGAATAGTCAGATGCTCGCCAAAAAGATCATTCGGCAAGGCTTTTATTGGCCCACTATGGAAGAGGATTGTGCTGTCTATGTCCGTAGGTGTGTCAAGTGTCAACTTCACGCCGATAAAATCCATTCACCATCTTCTTCACTTCATCCAATATCCTCCCCGTGGCCTTTCTCCATGTGGGCGTTCGACATCATTGGTCCCCTAGGTGATCCTAATTCCCTCACCAAGCAAAAATCTTTCATCCTTACTGCGACGGAATACTTCACCAAATGGGCCGAAGCCGAAGCTTACGCGGAAATCAAGGCGTCAACAGTCTGCAAGTTCATCATGAAGAACATCCTCGCCAGATTCGGCGTCCCAAGCACAATCGTCACCGACAATGGGCCACAGTTCATTTCTCAGGACCTATACGACCTTTGCAAAAGGTACGCAATTGCATTGCATCATTCATCGCCTTATTACCCACAAGGTAACGGCCAAGCGGAGGCCACCAATAAAACATTGCTCAAAATCATCAAAAAAACCTGCGAGTCTAGTAAGTTTTCAGATTGGCCAGAAAAACTTATCGAAGCCCTATGGGCCTATCGCACTTCAATCCGTACCCCCACCGGGCAGACTCCGTTTGCCCTTACTTATGGTATGGAAGCGGATCTCCCGAACGAGACTCTGATCCCTTCTCTCAGGGTACAATTGGACGAGGAATTTTCCCTCGACGATCGTCGTAATTCACTCCTCGCCCAGTTGGAACTCTTGGATGAGAAGCGGCTGGCCGCTGCCGAACACACGCGTGTGTATCAAAATAGACTCGCTCGCTTTTACCAAAAGAAAGTCATTGAGAGAAAATTCAAAGTCGGTGAGATGGTCGTAAAAAGAATTTTTGTCAAACCTGGAGGGCCGCGTTCTAAGCTCCAACCCAATTGGGAAGGACCATTTGTAATTCAAGCCGTGTACCCTGGCAACGCCTACAAGCTAGTCAACGCCGAAGGGACCGAGTTATCCCACCCTTGGAATGGGCTTTATCTTAAGAAATACTACCCTTAGCACAAACAAAACAAAAAAAATGATGAAAAGATAGAAAACATCAAAAACAAAGAAATATTGAAAACCACTAAAAATATAGAAAATTCAAAATGCCAATGCCTGGTGGCCACCATGTAGTCAAGTCACTGCATCTAACCTTCATGATAGGATAGGGTCCATTAAGACTTGGTAGGCATCGGGTCTTGGTTTACCAGAACCGTGGAGATCCCTGTACGGCCACGTCGGCCTATGCTCACTCGAAGGAAGCTAACATGTGCTCACTTATGTATTTTATTCAAAAAAAAAAGTCGGTAGCATCACCTACGGTGGGGCCCCACCCTGAAGATCTCCGGAAGCTGTAATCTTTATTCTTTTCTCTTCGACCAAATGAGACAGTCGGCGCCCTTAAAACGCTGAGCATGAGAAACCGAAACTCAAACCCCAAGGGCAAGAGTAGGATCCATTTCTCGAGCATCGATCAGAGCACGAGAAGAGGGCAGTGTCTCCGCAGGCATACGAAAGGGAGCCCACAAACGTCAAATGACTGTATCTCCCTCACAAAAAGAAATACAAAATCAAAATCAAGAGCCTGGTCGTGACCGTGCCTAAAGCAAAAGTTTGAATCCACAAAGGGGGGGGGGCTATGGAATGTAAATGCTCGAGATTTGGTCTGAAGTTGTCCGAAAGAAAAGAGTTAATGGGCCCTTATTCGCTCGCCGGGTTAACGGCTTTGCCGGTCCTCTCAGGAGGTTTATCCCCTACACTCTTCCTTCTCCCTCTAAAGATGAAGGTTCGATGGAGTTTCTGAAGGGTGAAAACTACCCAGGGTCTGCGACCTTATTTTAATATACATGTTTGGTTGCCTACTTTGAAAAGCAAAAGCTATCGCTGCGAAGGAGTCTCTGTGTTTCTGGCTGGTCAAGACCCATGTTTACCACCTTGATGTCTTCTTGTTTAACCTCGGGCTTAGGCCAATGCAAGCGCGTCACCTATGGGTGCGACGGCGTCTGATTCCGGGTCAGCGTCGCGCGGTTGGTCGTTAGGGTTCCAGGGTGTTCCATCATATACCATCTAGAGTTATGGGGAAACAGACCCGGGTCGGGCAAATCTCTTACCTCAAACACCTTTTGGGTGAATCCCTGTGGTCGGAAGCGACTGGGAGCCTAAGCATGGCATGACGGTATTGTCATCAGGGTAAGTCTTAGCCGGCGGGATCATCATTCGAGGGGTCTAGAGGCCCAAATCAACCTAGATGTGCACTTAGGATATCTGGGAGGTTAGTAAGAAACTCATGTTCTCACGTAGGTTAGGTGCCATTTGGGTGCTTGCCAGGCGTTAGCAACAAAAAAAATTTGAAATGATAAAAACAACAAAAAATGGAAAAGAGAAAATGTACATATTTGCAAATAAAAAAAATCTTTTTTTATGATAAAACAAAAAAAAATGTCAAATATAAAAAGAAAACAAATCAATTTTGCATGATTGCATTTGCGTGCAGTATCTCACTTTTAATACCGCTTGCATTCGTGTGCCTGCCTGTCGCATTTATCATCACCACATCTTTCCTTTACCTTCGTTAATAAAGGCTTGGCCCCTTGACCAGTTATCAAGGACAGCCAATGTGACCATTTGCTTATTGAGCAAGGGACCAAGTCAGAACAGAAATTCTGATTTGTTTGTTTCAGTGATGTGTGCAGGGATTCAGGCAACAGAAGCAAAGGTGAAAAACAAACAAACCGAACCTAGTATTTTATTCCAAAAACCAAAAAAATTACATCAAGTTCCGCCCTCTCTCTCTGCATTACTCGTCCCACTACTCTCCGGGCAAAACGCTCTCAAAGGCACTACCCAACTACGAAAAGCGGTACTCCTACCGCTCTGTACTCCCCTTCCTATTCCCACACCCCGGCGTTGATCCACGGAAGCAGCAGAGAAGCTACCAACACGAAAGCCACGCTCTCGTGCTCTTCAATAGCACTCATCACCATCTCTCAGCCACTATTTAGCAAGACCAAGGCTGGTTCGGAGTTCGAACAACTGGGCCTCCATGGCCCTCTGTTCCTCCCTTTCAGTCAATCTGTTAGCTCTTTCTCTCTCTGCGTCTCTTTCTCTCTCTGCCCGTTCTCTCTCACGGTCTTCCCTCTCCAATTGGAGAGTGATCCTCAGTTCCACGGCATCCCTAGAGGAGTCGTCATCAGGATGACGCCGCAGTTCCCTCTCCAGTTCTGCTATCCTATCCTCCCTCTGCGCAGCTTGGGCAAGCGCTTCTCCCGTCTCCTTTTCCTGCCGAGTGTACCATCTCAGATACGCGATAAGGCGTAAACAAAGAGAACTCAACACTAAAACTTTTACCTGTATACAGAGCATCTCTTCTGCCTCCGCAGCACGCTGCGTGGCGTGAGCAAGTTGCTCATGAAGTAAGTCAAGTTCTGAGGTAGGAATCCACAAGCTGGAAGAGGCACCACCTACTACCATCGCTGGGGAAGCCGCGCCAATCTGGGCATGCTATGACCACGTGAATTAGCAGCCAATATCTGGAATATGGGGTTTTAATTAGGAACGCACTGTACGCCTACCAAGGCGCTCGTAGCTCCGCGGGCATCGCCCAACCATTGCTCCATCTCTGCCAAGCGAGTTCGTAAAGTCGCTATCATCGTATCACGGATATCCTGCAGCCATACGAGTCAGCATTTCCACCAGAAAACCAAAAAAAGGGGGGGAGAAAGAAGAAAAGAGAAAAAGGGGAGACCTACCTCCGCAAGTCCCCAGGGTTGGAACCGCTCTGTGTACCTTGTCTTGTATAGACGCAGGTAATCCTCGCTATCCCGTGCCCGCGATTCCACGATTATGCCACCCCGTTGCCAGTCTTCGTACTGTTCGGGGAATCGCACACGCCAGTCAATGCAGGTCGCCGGTCCTCACGTCTCTCTCCCAACGCGAGGTGGCACAGCCGTATCCACCCATTCCTGAGCCAGTCCCAAGGACCTCATAACCAATCGTAGCCGAAGCGGCTCGATTTCATTCAGGCAGTGCATCCACAATTCCCGTCCGAACCGGGCACGACTTGCTAGAACCCACGGCTGGTCGGCATCGACCATGTCTGAGTAGGGTCTCTAGTTTACCATCGCTGCAGGGAACTCCTGTAGCTCCCGCCTTAGCACCATCAGTTGGTAGGTTAGGGGTGTCGCACTCATGATGGGTTCCCACCGCCTGGCTAGCGGCACCATCGCGGGTCGCCAATGCCGAGCTCTCCCCATGGGGAGGTAATAATAGCTCCACAGCTGCTCGGCGCAGGTCATCAGTACCTTGCAAAAACGTTAAAAAAAAAATACAAAACAAGCAAAACCAAAAATACCTGGATGAATGGTGTAAAACCACTCACAGCCATCTCACGATCCGCTTCTTGGAACAGGCCTACAAACAAGTGCGCCAGCATGGCAGCTCCCCAGGCGTAGTACCCTACTCTTTCAAGGTCTGATAGCAGCTCCAGGAAGCGACATTGGATACCGTCCCCTTTCGAGCTCAGTACCAATCTCCCCAAAAGGAAGAGGAGAAATCTCCTCAAATCTATGTTGCATCTTTCCCAATTGCCGAAATCTGTGCAGTACACGGCACGGTATCCTATTTCAATCCTTTCCATGAACTCTTCTGAGGATTCATCGTCCCGCCGACGAGTGTCGGTGAGCCCTAATGCATCCATGAGGGACGCCCTAGCTACCGACCTGTTTTTCCGACCATCTAGGTCCAAACCCAGTAGCTTCCGAGCACCTTCTCGGTAATCCGCATAAGTGACCCCGGTCACTGCCTCGCCCTCTACCTTCAGGCTTGTGATCCGGACCACATCCTCCAAGCTAGGCACCATGTGCCCCCAGGGTATCAGGAATGCCCGACTCACTGGGTCCCATCTCTCACACAAGGCTTGGATCAGGACCAGGTCGAGCTGGATCGGCTCGATCCGAAGAAAGGTGCCAAAACCCATCACGTCTAGCCTGGCCTTCTGAAAACCTGGGAGACCTCGGTATGCTGTCACTACCAACTCCCATGAGATCTGTGATTTCATCACACTCTACGCATGCAGGGAATGGAGAGGAGGTTTGGTCAGAAAGAAAGGAAGAAAAAAGAATGAAAAAAAGGGCAGGAAAACTTGACTTACGAGTTGTGATTGGGCCCTTTCGCTGAAGTGCCCTTCGAGGTCCGAAAGCCTCCGGGAACTACTACCACTGGACCTGCTTCTCTTCGAAGAGTGGGAAGATTCGCCCTCCATCCAACTCTCAGAATTTTGAACTCCTCCTCTCCCATGAGAACTTGTGCTCCTCGAGTTAGCTCTCGATATACCTGGGAGGATAAAAGGGATAAGAATTTATAGAAATAGAAGGAGTGCGGGCCAAGATTGCCTCCATCACCTTTTAATGATAGCCCTCGCGATGAGGCACCTGCCATGCGGTCCCGTGTGTCACTTCATCGCTCGCACAGGGTGATTGATTGGACGAAGAATATGACGACTAGCCCCCTATGTTGTCTAGGGATACCCTATCATGTTTTGGAGGACGTCCGTAAAATTTGACACAACATCCGGGAAAAGGGACTAGGGCCGTCATTATTGACTTCGACGGCAGATTCCCGTGGAAAATGGTCACAACAAGACGCGATTCTCTGCTCGGGGTGGAGTCTCGACAGACCCATCACATGGGAACAGTGCAAAGGAGAAGAAGTGTAGGGAAGAAGGAACGCACAAGAGAACAAACAAGCAGCAGAAAATTAAATCACTCCATTCATAATTCTACATAAGCTGTCATAAACACTACAATCATAGAGATGAGGTGGGTCCACTGGCTTGCCAACTCGTGCCATTATCTTCATGCTCGTCCCTCTAGGCGTCCCTCTCCTCTCCCCTGAGGTGAGAGTCCCTCAGAAGCCTCCGGGATCCCCGTGCAGTAGCACCTGCCTCGCCTCGTGGCGCCGGCTCCACAGCAATGACTCGCTGTTCCTCCCCTGGCGTGGCAAAGAAGCCACTAGCGGCAAAGCGACCAGACTGGCGCAGTCGCTCCCCGAACTCTCGCGCTCTCTCGTAACGCGTCTCCATCCCTCCTAGCCTCTGCACGACGGCCTGAAGGCCCAGCTGGAGCTCCCTCACTTGGGCCTCCAAGGCCCTCCTCTCTGTCTGATCCCGCTGTCGCTCGGACCTTCGCTCGGACCTTTCTCTCTCTCTGCCTCTCTCCTCATCATCTGCAGAAGAACCCTTAACTCCAGGATGTCTGGAGAAGGTCTCTCCTCACCGCGATGTCGCAGCTCCGCTACAGTCGCCACCCAGGCATCACGCTCCTCTTCCACCCGGGCAGCCCGAGCCACCGCACCAGCAAGTTGCTCCCGAAGGGAGGCAATCTCGAGAAAAGGGGCCGAGGAACTGGAAGATGCGCCGCCAGTCACTCCCACCATCGCTGTCTGCTGGGCACGCTGGAACGAACAAACAACAGCCGTCAGCTAAGCTCCACATTTAAACAATAAAAAATGCAGCACTTAGCTTACCAGGAGCGACAGTTCCTGTTGAGTGGCGGCCAGCTGCCGCCTGACCTCGGCTAACTGGGCACGCGACCCGTCGAAATCGCGCGTATCCCTGACTTGGGGAAGCCCCGCATAACTCTCTCTCTCTACCGCCGCAGGAAGTCGGCACTATCCTGCACCAGTACGCTCCCTTGCTGCCCAAGGAGACGTATGCGCCAATCTTCAAGCTTCGCCTTGCCGCGACTCTCCTTCCTGACGCGGCTCGGCTCGTCTGCACTCGCCCACTCATCGGCCAGGCCCAGGGTCCTCGCCGTGTCCTGCACCAAGAAAGAAGGGCCTCGCATCATAACAAAGAACGCGTCCCCTGTCTAGGACGCGTCCATCATTTGAGTACAACACTCGCCAAACCCTTTCCCCCCTCGCGCGGCCCGCTTCAAAACTCAAAATAGATCAAAGAAGGGGAAACCGAAGCACTCACCAAGCCGTGTTCACTTCCTTCCGCGCCATTGGGCCCCTCGGGTCCCTCGGGGGCCCGAAGCGGCCCTTCCTCCTCCATGGACGCCGTTCTGTGTTCTTGCGTGTCCCTCCTCGGGCGAGGAGTTCCTCGTCCCTCTCCACCTTCACCATGGTCGGGACCGCCGAACTCCATCGATCGAGGGGAAGAAGACAAAGACGGGCAAGCGAGTTTTTGCGGAAGGCGGGCTCGTTTGCGGGTAAGGCACGGGAGAAGAAAGGCCACCCGACGCTTTAAATTTGAATTCGAGGATTGAGACGCGTCCTCGCGCCTGGACGCGCCCAAAAAAAAAAGGGAGAAAGGAAACAGAATCCCCCCGTACAAAGCGTAGTTTCCCGCTGTTCAGGGTAAGGTCTCGTGGAGCGTGTCTCGAGGGACAAGTGCAAAGAAAGAAAAGTGAGAGAGAAAAGTACACACAACATAAGAATGCCATTTTCATTTCATATAATAGCCGAAAGTACATCATGCAGTAAGGAGGGTGGAGTGTACAAGCAACTCTCTAACTCTCACCATCACCCTCCTGGTCATCTCTCTCCTCCCTCCTCTGACGAGGATCCCTAGGGGGCCTCTGCGGCCTCAGCGAACCCTGAGAAGCCGTGCTCGCCTCGCCCTGCGGTGGCACCCCAGCCTCGAAGGCACGACGATGCTCCTCGGCTGAAGAAACCAGATAGCTACCCATGGAAAAAAAACCAGACTGACGAAGTCGCGCCCCGCGTTCCTTCGCCCTCTGGTACCGCTCCTCGCTCTCTCAAAGCCTCCCCTCCACCGTGCGGAGACTCAATCGGAGCTCCATCAGCTGGGCCTCCAGAGCCCTCCTCTCGTCCCAGTCTTGCAGTCGCTCCGCCCTCCTGTCCTCTCTCTCTCTCTCTCTCTCTGCCCTCTCTCTCCCTCTCCCTCTCCTCTCTCTCTCGCGTCGCCTCCCTCCTCGACAGTTCGAGGGCGATCCGTAAATCCAGCACGTCACGAGGGAGCTCCTCAGCCTCCCGTCGACGCTCCTCCTCCAGCTCCACAATCCGGGCGTCACGCTCCGCCACCCGAGCGTCACACTCCTGCTCGGCACGAACAGCACGCGCCAGGGCCTCTCAGATCTCGGCCACCTGTTAAAGCACGCATGCACCATAAGAGAGAAGTGAAGGAAGAAGAGTAACTAGAGGAGGGTCAGGGCCAAGTAGGCACTCACTCGAGCCTCGCGATCGCGCTCGGCCTCCTCAGCCCGGGCCACCGCGTAGGCCAGCTGCTCCTGAAGTGCAGAAATCTCCGGAGGAGGGCCCCACGAACTGGAACCCGCTCCACTAGCCATCCCGGCTGCTGCTGCCTGGTGGGCCCACTGAAACACGGGGCAAACGACAGTCAGGGGCTAAGCATCGAAATCCAGGTCACAAAAATGCATTGCATAGACTCACCAGGATCTCCAACTCCTGTCGGATGGCCACCAACTGCCGCCTGGCGTCCACCAACTGGGCCCTCAGCTCGGCAATCATGTTGTCACGAGCATCCTGCATTACACATAAGTTAGTGCCACAAGCATATACATATAGAAGGGCGAAGCATTTTCATTTCACTTACCCCTGCCATACCACCAAGGAAGAGGCGGTCCCCGTACGTAGCCCGGTACCGTCTCAGGTAATCAGTACTGTCCTGTACATGGGACACCACTGGGACCCCGCCCTGCTGCCAGTCCTGGTATTGTGCTGGAAAGCGCGTACACCAGTCCACAATCTTCGCCTTCCCCTTGGTCTTTCGCCCAATGCGGACCGGCTCGTCTACATCGACCCACTCCTGGGCCAGCCCTAACGTCCTCATAACCAGCCTCAGCCGAAGCGGCTCGATCTCGTTCAGGCAATGGACCCACATGTCCCGCCCGAAACGAGGAAGACCCGCTACAACCCAGGGCTGGCCAGCATCGCCCATGCCCAGGTAGGGTCTCCACACCACCTGCATCACCATACATACATCATGTTAGTTACCATTCAGTCACATGCATAAAAACACAAAAAAAAATCATACGCATCATACCATGGCCTCGGGATACTCGCTCAGCTCCCGACGAAGTGACGCCAGCTGGTAACTGTGTGGTGCCGCTACCACGACCGGCCTCCACTGTAGCGCTAGAGGAACGGCTCTCCTGTTCCCCTGCCTGGCCCTCCCCATCGGGAAGTAGTAATAACTCCACACCTGCATCCATCATACATCATTAGCACGAGTGGTTGCATATTTAACTACGGTAAAATGCATAAATAAATTGTGTACCTGGAGAAAAGGTGCGAAGCCACTGACTGTCGTCTCCCTCTCTGAAGTCTGGGAGAGATCAGCAATCAAATGGGAAAGCAGAGCCGCTCCCCACGCGTAGTGCCCCACTCTGTCAAGGTCCGCCAGGATCCCGAGGAAGCGGCAGTGGATGCCATCCCCCTTCGTCCCCAGCAGAAGGTGGCCCAGGAAGAAGAAAAGAAACCTCCGGAGGTCTAGATCCACCAGCTCCCGCTCGCTCGGGTCCTGGGTGAAAGCTGCACGGGCATCTCCCTCCAGTCGTGCCAGAAACTCCGCTCCAGTCTCGCTAACCCGCTGGCGCGGGTCGACAAATCCGAGCGCCTTCATAATCTCCACTCGGCCGACTACCCTGCTGTCTCTGTCGGTCACGCTCGTCTCTAACCACAGCAGGTCCAGGGCACTCTCTCGGTAGTCGGGGTAGGTGACCCCGCTGACCGCCTCTCCGTCAACTCGTAGCCCGGTGATCCGAGCTACGTCTTCAAGCGTCGGCACCATGTGCCCCCAGGGCATCAGAAACGCCCGACTCGGCGCATGCCACCGCTCCCTCAATGCTTGGATAAGAGGAAGGTCGAGCCGGAAGGGCTCAATCCTGAGGAAGGCTCCAAAGCCCATGGCGTCCACACGCGCCCTCTGGAAGTCTGGCAGCCCACGGTACGCTGCCACCACTAGAGACCAGCTGATCTGGCCCTTCATCACGCCCTGCACACCACAAAACCAACAGGGCAACTCATCAACAGCATGGATAGTAATAACCAAAAACACTGTATATGCTACTTACTTATTTTATTTTTTATTTTTTTAAAAAAAATATTTATGTTTTCTTAGAGGCGTCCAACCCCTTGAACGCCTCCTCTTTATTTCTTTATTTTATTTTTAGAAAAACCCAAAAACAAAAACAAAAATAAATAAAAAAATATATATTTTATCATGGAGGCATCCTAAGTCCTGGACGCCTACTTATTTTTAATCCTATTTTATTATTTACGTGAATAAATAAATAAATAAAAAGAAAAAAAATGTGGAGGCGTCCAGGCCCCTGGACGCCTCCTTCCCTCACTCACCGCTCCTCACCACACGGCCTCTCGTCCGCCTATCCAGCCTATTAAACCAACAGATCGAAGTTCCGAAGGGCTTATCGGGTCGTGATCGTCCTCTCCCGCGTCGCCAGCATCTACTACAGCCTCTACGGCCAAAGGAGGAGCCTCCTCCTCCACGGCAATCTCCTCCGCCGCAGCAGCCTCCTCGGCATCATCCCTCAGCCTCCTCGGACGACGAGCCCGTCGTTTCCGCTTCTCTCCACCCTGGCTCGGGCCTCCTTGCTCCATTTGGACTAAGAATGGGTCGTCTGGTTTGACTGGGTCGTCTGAATGAACAGTAAATGAGCTAGGGGCAGGCCCCCATATATATAGAGAATCCACCTTGTTTGGGGCGTCCAGGCGCCTGGACGCCCCCAAAACAAAAACTAAAAAAATTAAAAAAATAAAAAATTAGGGGCGTCCAGGACCCCGGACGCCCCCAAAACAAAAACTAAAAAAATTAAAAAATAAAAAATTAGGGGCGTCCAGGACCCCGGACGCCCCCAAAACAAAAACTAAAAAAATAAAAAACTAGGGGCGTCCAGGACCGAGGACGCCCCCAAAAAAATAATAAAAATTTCAAAAAATAAAAATTAGGGGCGTCCAGGACCCCGGACGCCCCCCAAAAAAAAATAATAATTTCAAAACAAAAAATAAAAACTTAGGGGGGTCCAGGCCCCTGGACGCCCCCATAATAAAAATTTCAAAAAAAAATAATAAAAGAGAAATAAGACAAGAGTATGTATATAATCCAAACAAAAGCACAAAATAAAAGCACAAAGAAAAAGAAAAATCACCAAAAAATAATGATTAAGGGGACAAGGGTCCAAAACATCCAAATGCCAGATTTTATTCCATCAGAAAAGCAGAATGAGCTATATCAGGGGTTTAGGCGCCTTAGGCCTTAACTTCCCCAGTTCGGTTACATAAGCCCTCCACAGCTCGCACTCTTCCCCCACGTGCGCTAAGGCCTTTCCCGCAACACTTGTCTTCCAGGGTGCTTTGACGACCTTCGCTTCCTTCGCGTCCACTTCAGTGCCCAACTCCCTCTTCTTCAAAGGAACGATGCCAGTCGATATTGGGAATGAATGGCGTGGGATGCCAATCTGGAGGCAGCACCGATGCGCATTATAAAGGACGAACTTGGTCGCGCCGATCAGTTGAAGATCAACTTCGGGAGAAGGCCTCATGAGGAGATCAAGTGAAAGCAAACATGCCGGTGCGCAAGTAAAGAAGCCTTGTGTCATGGTGCGGAAGTGAGACCGCCAGTCTTCACGTTTCTTCAGCCACGGAACGCGGTTCACTACAGTACCACCGAAGCCTAACACGTCGGCTATGTGATGAAGAGGGCTTTGTTGAAAGAGCTTCGAAGCAGTTGGCATTCCCTCGCGGTGGTCAAATTTGAAGTGCAAATCAAGCCAGCAACTCAGGACAAGTGCGCAACCAAAAGGAGGCTTACCCATGCTCGAGACAGTAAGGCCACTATACAGGTAGGCAAGAACAGCGGGTCCCACCTTCTTTTCACGCCAGATCCCGCAGATAGCACTCAGTTGGTCTTCCTCCACCATGTTGTCGGTATAAGGAAACAAGAGAGAACCCACCAGACAAGTGATGAACCCTTTCATGATTCCCTCCAAATAGTCATCGTCTGGTAACCCTCTCAGGGCCTCCATGACCCATTTCGCGAGCTTTTGCAAATCAATTCCCTTTTGAGTACGAACCTTTCGGGCTGCGTCGGGTGGCATGAAGCTTCCAAGGACGCTTTCGGAAGTCCCCCGTGTCAGCATCCGCATAGCCTTCACCTTCCCGTCACTCTTGAATTTCTTCAATCCGAGCAAAAGTTCCACCTCCTCGAGGAGGATGGTCACCTCGAAGGTCGGGAAGATAAAAGTGTGGGTCTGGGGATGCCAGATCTCCACTAGTGCGCCCATAGCCGCCCAGTCCATACGAATCTTCTCGTAGTGTTTGGCGTGAATAAGGAGCCCCTGCAAATGCCACTTCGAGAGTATGGCCCTCATGCCGATGGAGATGTTGGAAGTTAGCTTTGAAAGCCATGGCAGTTTGGAAAACTTCCTCGGGCCTGGGAAGAGTAGATATGGCTGGAAGAGAAAAGAAAGAAGAAGAAATGAAGGAAGTAAGAAGAAGGTTCACGTGGAGAAATTTGAAAAGTATCAGCTTACCATATGCGACATGATCGTCCCACTCAGATGGCCCTCGAGGTCGGAGAGTCGCCTGATCTCGCTGCTAGGCCTGCTCCTCTTCATAACGCGGGAAGACTCTCCTTCCATCCTAAAATCTCTAGATTCTCCTCTCCTTCCTCTCCTGAGCTTCCAAAACCCACCTTGGTGCATTTGAATGAACTAGCCTAGGGGGAGTTCTTATAGGAAGGGAAGATCGCTACAGGATGGAACATGTCACATCAGTGGTCAATGTCAGGATTTTGGCTAGATCTCCTTTCCATTGTGGTGCGATTCTGTCACGATTTTGTTACTTTCCGATGTTATTAATCCATGCTGGCCTGTGCAGGTTTTACTAACGGACGTCTTTGTCCTATCTCCTGTCCCACCTTTCAATGGTTGGTCCCACCATGCCATGCATCGTAGTATATGATACCTACGCTACTAGAACATGTCAAGGACCTTGCGGCCCGAACGAATCTGGGATTTGAGTTCCCCTTCAACAAAAACAGTGATGATCCCGGAAGAATTTGGGTTGTACGGATAGGCCGTTAACTTGTGGTAGCATAGGGACGACGGTTCCATTCAGTGAGTTGGTGCGCGGATAAACGGGCCCCAGCCAGTGTCGGCTCACCGGATCGGTATCCTGACCCATTCTTAACAAGTTGACAATATTATCCTTGGCTATTTTCTATTTTAGTTTGTTTTAAATTTTTCTTTAAGCCTAGCATGCATTCATATAGGACTTTGATTTATTGCGAAGATCATTCAAGTGATCCGATTGCGAAAGCCGCTGTGCTTCAATCCTTACAAATATGAGATATTCCACTCCGAATAAAATACTGAATTTCCTTGAAACGGCCCTACACTGTTCTTCCAAAAGAGACCCTTGTTTGTACAGACCCTCAGATATTCCTTTACTTTTTTCCTTACTTGACCCACCTTGGCCGCAGCACTTCCACGTTGGCTGGTAACCGCTCCCCAAAGGTGAAACCTGCAAGTTTATGACCCAGGTACTTTCACACCGAGAAGTTGGTCTCTTTTTGTTTCGTGCCTGAGCGCACATCTCACCCTCCCTTATTTGATCTCCGTCCAAGTAATCATCAATATTTGAAAGACCTTCTTCAAGGTCGCCTCATTAAAACTTCAGGAAAGATTCCAAACAGTAACATCAAAAGCGTGTCTCATCACACCTTGGCATCAACTTATCAATCCGCTCCCACTTCATTTCACTCCACTTCGAAACCATTCCACTACGTGTAGCTCCCTTGCAAAGCAGACGCCAAGGCGGGACAGCTGTAGACACGCTATTCCTGACGTCTCCTGAGAAAGTCTCATATCACTATGTGGACGCACTTTTTTCACTTATTATTCTCTTGTTGGTTTATTCATTTATTGTGTGCGTGGGCGTGCCAGTCACGAAGTGACAATTTATTCGGGCTCCGAAGAGCCCATGGTGCGCTCGATCTGACTTCGTCAGTCAATTGTGTAGTTCGTGTCGGGACCAAAACCCGCCATGCCATAAAGGTCACGGCGTCATTTACATCCCCCATACGAGGGAACACCCTTGATTAATCGCCGAGATTCAGGGCCTCATGGCCAAGAAATTAATTACATAAAAGGTCTATTACGAGGTATTGAAATCCTCACGCGAAGGCGGGAAGAAAACCATCCGGGATCATATCGGTCATGTGCTGACCATTTAATGTTCGGACGAGTGTCCGTTTCGGGAAAAGTGTGATCGTCGCGGGAAGACCGGAGCATATGTATGCCGTGATACGGCAATTTATTGTTCAGGAGAACGGAAAACATTCGGCTAAACCTTGGTTAGAGCGGTCGGAAACCGGTAAATCTGTTGGCCCGGTGCAAGAGCAAGCTGCGACCATACTGCGGTGGGCCCCCCGCGGTCGAAACAAGACTTGTATGAGCGTCATTGATATTTCCGGTGCCAAGGAGGCGACGAGGGAATATCCCTTGAATCGGCTGAAAAGCCCTATGTCCGGAGAAGCGGGCGTTCTAAACGTGTCGGTCATTCAGGAGACCGTTTAATGTTCGGACGGGTGTCCGATATTGGGAATATCGTAATCGTCGTGGAAAGACCGAGAATGTATGTGTGCCGGGACACGGCAAGTTTTATTATTCCGAGACACTGAAAACGTTCGATTGAATCTCGGCTATTATATCAGGAAACCCGTGAATCTATTGGCCCGGTGCGAGATCGAGTCGGGACCATGCCGGGGCCGCCTCCCGTGATCCAAATGGGGCTCGCGTGGGCAGCGTTAATATTTCTGGTGTCGGAGGGCAACGGGGAAAAGTCCCGGGACTAGGTTTCGGAACTGAAAACGTGTTCGAGAGGAACAGGCTGTAGATCGGAGATATGAGCCAGACGATGACCATGATCGGGACGGGCCCGAGGTCTAAATATGGCCCACGGAGGTCTTATTGATATTCCCATGGGAGGAGTCCAGAGGTGGCGAGAGCCGTCTCGTTCTATTCCGATTCTGTCGGTCACTTGCGGACCTTTCCATGTTCGGGCAAGGGCCCGTATTGAGAGCGTGACGGGGGTGGACGCGACCCCGTACAAATGTATGCCGAGTTTACGGCAATTTCAATGAAAGAGCGGGAGCAAATCCCGATAGGAACGGGTCGGAATTGGTGAGCTATTGGCCCGGGGCAATGCCGGCTCACAACCATGTCGGGGTAGGAGCCACCGGCTATGAAGGTCGCTCACGGGCCTTTTCATGTTCGGACATAGGTCCGTAATAGAAACGCGGCGGAAATCGAGGTCAACCCGTTCAAATGTCTGCCGAACGTGCGATAATTTTAATAGCGGCTCGGAAGGGATCCAGTCGGAGAAATGAGTCCGATTTAATCGGAATGTCAGCCCGAGGCGAGGTCGGGTCATGGCCATTTTGGGACGGTTCCCTAGGCTCAGGCCCAACTCGCAAGGGCGGTATTGTTGTCCCTTCGGCATCGGGTCACGGGAGAGACGAGGTTGCGAAGCGGATCTCATTGTATTATTATTATTTAAGAAGCGGTATCGTTATCATTTGTAGATTTATAGATATATTTGGGTGGGTTCTTTATTACCACTTATTCATTTTCCTTGTGATTGATTCATTTATTATGGTCAACATTAGGTTTGTTATCATTTTGTTCGTTTTGTTATCATTCATTTACTTGTCATTTTTTGTTGAGTCTATTATTATTATTTATTTATCTTGGTTATCATTTACTTTGTCTATTTATCGTTATTATTATTTCTTTTAACCTTACTATTATTATTACTTGTTTCTTTATCATCCTTATTTATTTGTTCTTTTTGGGTTTGTTATTTTTATTATTATTATTAGTACTCATATTTTCTAGAGAGAGAATGGGCCATTGGAAGGCTAAGAGAAAGGTGTACCGCTGAAGGGCTGAGAGCTGTGCCGCTGAAGGGCTGGAAGGGCTGTGCCGCTGAAGGGCCTGGGGCTGTGCCACTGAAGGGCTGAAAGGAATGTGCCGCTGAAGGGCCTGGGGCTGTACCGCTGAAGGGCCGGAAGGGCTGTGCCGCTGAAGGGCCTGGGGCTGTGCCGCTGAAGGGCTGGACGGCTGTACCGCTGGAGGGTTAAAAGGGTGTACCGCTGAAGGCCAGGGGCGTACCGCTGGAGGGCCAAGGGAGCGTGCCGCTGAGGGGCTGAGGGAGGCGTGCCGGGGAAGGGCTGGAGCGTGCCGACGAGGGGCTGAGGGAGGCGTGCCGGGGAAGGCCCGTAGGGGCGTACCGCTGGAGGGCCAAGGGGGCGTGCCGCTGAGGGGCTGAGGGAGGCGTGCCGGGGAAGGGCTGGAGCGTGCCGACGAGGGGCTGAGGGAGGCGTGTCGGGGAAGGCCCGTAGGGGCGTGCCGGCGAGGGGCTGGCTGGAGCGTGTCGGCAAAGGGCCAAGCAGCCGGGCTAGGGGCGTGCCGGCGAAGGGCGTGGGGAGCGTGCCGACGAAGGGCTGAGCAGCCGGGCTAGGGGCGTGCCGGCGAAGGGCGTGGGGAGCCCACTCCTCCTCCGTTCTTTGTTTTAAGGCTTTTCTTTTCTTCTCTTCTTTTCTCTCTTGATTTTATTAAGTTTTGCATGGGTTCCTTCTTTTCTTCTCTTGATTAATCTTCATTCTTTCTTTTGTGAGGGCAGATGTTCAAGTTGTTTAGTTGTTGTTCGATTTGGTTCTCTTTACGTTAATTACAATTTCATTGCGTCGGTTAAAGCATTTTATCGTTGTTCTTTTTTATTTGTTTGTTGCTTCTTTTATCTTTTTAACATGTTATTGTTTCTGACGAAAATTCGGCAGCATCTCCCCTTGACCCGAGCGTAAGGGAGAAAAAGGGAACGCGCCCACATGGAGTGGCGGAACCCGACAACTGGAGGTGGGCGCCCGAAGGCAGCAACACCTTTCGTAAAACTTCGGAAAGCTCGGAGGAAACAGCACGTGGGAGGCCTCTCTAAGGCTGGCCGGGGGTGCACCGGGCAAGAGGTTAGGGGAGTGTGCCGGCGGGGAGTCGGGAGCTGACCTGGTTTGTTGTCTCTTAGTCTCTTCGTCAGTACCGATAGGGTGTCGGGAGCTGACCTGGTTTGTTGATCTCTTGGTCTCTTCGTCAGTGCCGACAGGGCGTCGGGAGCTGGCCTGATCTGTTGTTCTCTTTGTCTCTTTCTCTTTCTTTTCTTCTCTCTCTTCTCTTCTTCTCTTCTTTTCCTTCTCTTCTCCTTTTGTCATCTCTCTTTTTTTGTTCTTTTGTTGTTGTTTTGTCTTTCTTCTTTTTTTTTCTTCTTCTTCTCTTTCTTTTCTTCTCTTTTTTTTGAACAACTCCGGGTGGCTGCTGGCGTGGATGCCAATAATATAAAAGCTGTCGGCGCGGCGGCCGATGATTGAAAGTTGTTGGCGTGGGAGCCAACAAGTGAAAGCTGTCGACCCGAAGGTCGATGACTGAAAGCTGTCGGCTCAGGGGCCGATGATTGAAAGCTGTTGGCATGGGAGCCAATAATTGAAAAGCTGTCGACCCGAAGGTCGATGATTGAAAAGCTGTTGGCATGGGAGCCAATAATTAGAAAGCTGTTGGCATGGGAGCCAATAATTGAAAAGCTATCGACCCGAAGGTCGATGACTGAAAGCTGTCGGCTCAGGGGCCGATGATTGAAAGCTGTTGGCATGGGAGCCAATAATTGAAAAGCTGTCGACCCGAAGGTCGATGATTGAAAAGCTGTTGGCATGGGAGCCAATAATTAGAAAGCTGTTGGCATGGGAGCCAATAATTGAAAAGCTGTCAACCCGAAGGTCGATGACTGAAAGCTGTCGGCTCAGGGGCCGATGATTGAAAGCTGTTGGCATGGGAGCCAATAATTGAAAAGCTGTCGACCCGAAGGTCGATGATTGAAAAGCTGTTGGCATGGGAGCCAATAATTAGAAAGCTGTTGGCATGGGAGCCAATAATTGAAAAGCTGTCGACCCGAAGGCCGATGAGGGAGGCCGAAATAGCCATGGCTGGAAGCAGGCTGCGGGAGCCGAAGTTGGGAGATTAATGGGCCGTGAGGGCAAGAGGTAGGCTAAGGTGGCCGATATTGGGCTCTACGAGCCGGAGCTGGGAGAGTAGGCTGCAATAGCCAAAGTTGAGTTTATTGCATACGCACATTCTTGTTATTTTATTATTTTCATTATTGTTATATTTTTTTATGTTGTTTGTTTGTTTGTTTTTTATATATTTTTTTGTTGTTGTTGTTGTTTTTTTTATATACATTTATCATCATTTTTTTCTTTTTTTTCTCTCCCTTTTTTTTTAATCATGCAAGCATTCATTAGCAGGCATAACATAAATATAAGTAAGGCAGCACCCTCTATAGGGGATAGGATAGGGACATTGCCCGTAATTCGTAGATGCGGTGCTGGCCGCGAGGCACAATCGAGGGGTGGTGCACCCGTCAAGAGGATATCGCACGTCTTGCATGCATAGCCTAAATTCACGCATTTCACCCGAGGCAATTCTCTGTGGCGTGGCAGTGCAAATGTGTGAACAAAGAGCCCTAACCACAGGGATATGCAGGTTTTCCTGGTGACACTCGAGGATCACTCTAGCGCCTACACATATGTTTCAGGCTTTCGATTTGGTAGCTTCACACAGCCCCCCGTCTGTTTATTTTGGTAGCGGATTTCATCGTTCGGCGCGAGTCTCCTCATGTGTCTCAATGGGGATTCCCGGCTACTAGGATTCATCCTTATTGTAATTCTATTACGGATTCCACCATTTGACGCGAGTCTCCTCATGTGTCTCAATGGGGATTCCCGGCTAATAGGTTTCATCCTTATTATAATTCTATTACGGATTCCACCGTTTGACGCGAGTCTCCTCATGTGTCTCAATGGGGATTCCCGGCTAATAGGTTTCATCCTTATTATAATTCGCTTCACCATTTCGCGCGAGTCTCCTCATGTGTCTCAATGGGGATTCCCGGCTACTCGGATTCACGTGTCTCTCTCTTTTTTTTTTTACAGTGCGGGTAGGCAGCTTTTTCCTCACGATTATCTTTCACGCGAGTGCAGGAATTCAAGTCTCCGTGGAGTGCTAAGAAGAAATTCGGGCAATCCCTATGGTTGAAGGCTATTGAACACATTAAGTGCTAAGTGTGGGAGCGTTGTCTCAGGTTTATTTTGTGAGTTGGGCTTAGCGATTCAGCCATGACTCTTCCCCTTGACGTGGGCACCTGCCATAATTAGGTTCCCTTCGAGCATATGCCGTGACGCGCGCGCATCCGGAATCGGGACGATATTATTTAGCGAGGAAATACGGTCCTAGAAAATTTCAAGGAGGTGTATTATTCTATATTAAGCAACCATGCAAGCAGGGCAATCATGCATTCTCTTTTTTTTCTTTTCTTCTTCTTTCTTTTTTATTTTGTTTTGTTTTTTTTGGTGGTGTTGTTGTTTTGTTTTGTTTTGTTTTGTTTTGTTTTATTTTTTGTTTGTTTGTTTGTTGTTTTTTTTTTCATAGGAAAATATCGTCGTTACGTATAAGTGTAGTGGTAGTAAAGGTATTAGGGAAGCGGGCCGCAAAGGGGCTGAAAGGATATTAGGGAAGCGGGCTATAGAACCCGGGGGGCATCACGGGAGTGAGCCATAAGGGCCAACGATGAGATAGCTGTCGGCCAGGAGCCGATGATGAGGTAGCTGTCGGCTGGGAGCCGATGATGAAGTAGCTGTCGGCTAGGAGCCGATGATGAGATAGCTGTCGGCTGGGAGCCGATGATGAAGTAGCTGTCGGCTAGGAGCCGATGATGAGGTAGCTGTCGGCTAGGATCCGATGATGAGGTAGCTGTCGGCTGGGAGCCGATGATGAAGTAGCTGTCGGCTAGGAGCCGATGATGAGGTAGCTGTCGGTTGGGAGCCGATGATAAGGTAGCTGTCGGCTAGGAGCCGATGATGAGATAGCTGTCAGCTAGGAGCCGATGATAAGGTAGCTGTCGGCTAGGAGCCGATGATTGAAAAGCTATCGACCCGAAGGCCGATGAAAGGGTAGTTGTCGGCTTGAAGCCACGATGGCTGAAAGTTGGTCGATTTAGCGCCCCGTCGGCGGAAGGTCTAGTCGGTTTAACGCCCCGCCGACGGAAGGTCTAGTCGGTTTAACGCCCCGTCGGCGGAAGGTTTAGTTGGTTTCTATTTGTTGGATGGTTGGAGGTTGGAGGTAAAAGTTTGCCTCATGACCCTTCTTTCTCTTCTTCTCTTCTTCTTTTGTAGGGAGGCAAGTACGAAGACCATGTTCGCCTCGTGATCATATCTTTTTTTTTCTCTTCTCTTCTTCTTTTGTGTAGAGAGGCGGGTTCAAGGACCGTGTTCGCCTCATGTCTCTTTTTTTCTCTTCTATTCTTCTCTTCTTCTTTTGTGTAGAGAGGCGGGTGCATGGACCATGTTCGTCTCGTGACCATTCTTTTTTCTTCTTCTCTTCTTCTTTTATGGAGAGGCAGGTGCAAGGACCATGTTTGCCTCGTGACCATTCTTTTTTCTTCTTCTCTTCTTCTTTTATGGAGAGGCAGGTGCAAGGACCATGTTTGCCTCGCGACCATTCTTTTTTCTTCTTCTCTTCTTCTTTTATGGAGAGGCAGGTGCAAGGACCATGTTTACCTCGTGATCATTCTTTTTTCTTCTTCTCTTCTTCTTTTATGGAGAGGCAGGTGCAAGGACCATGTTTGCCTCGTGATTGCTCTTTCTCTTCTTCTCTTCCTTTTTTATGGAGAGGCAGGTGCAAGGACCATGTTTGCCTCGTGATCATTCCTTTCTTTTCTTCTCTTCTTCTTTTGTGTGAAGAGGCGGGTTCAAGGACCGTGTTCGCCCCGTGACTGTTCTTTCTCTTCTTCTTTACTTCTTTTATAGGGAGGCAGGTGCAGAGACCGTGTTTGCCTCATGATTGCTCTTTCTCTTCTTCTCTTCTTCTTTTGTAGAGAGGTAGGTGCAGAGACCGTGTTTGCCTCATGTCTATTTTTTCTCTTCTATTCTTATTTTGTAGAGAGGCAGGTGTAGAGACCGTGTTTGCCTCATGATTGCTCTTTCTCTTCTTCTCTTCTTCTTTTACGGAGAGGCAGGTGCAAGGACCATGTTCACCTCGTAATCATTTCTTTCTTTTCTTCTCTTCTTCTTTTGTGTAGAGAGGCGGGTGCGAAGACCGCGTCTGCCTTGTGACTCTTCTTCTATTCTTCTTTTATGGAGAGGCAGGTGTAAGGACCATGTTCGCCTCTTGTCTATTTTTCACTTCTCTTCTTAATTTGTAGAGAGGCCTGTGCGAAGACCGCGTCTGCCCCGTGACTCTTTTCTTTCTCTTCTTCTCTTCTTTAGAGAGGCAGGTGCAAGGACCATGTTCGCCTCTTGACTATTTTCTTTCTTTTCTGCTCTTCCTTTTTTTTTCTTCTTCTTCTTCCCTTTTTTTTATGTGAAGAGGCGGGTTCAGGGACCACGTCTGCCTCATTGGTCTCTTCTTCCTTTTTTTTTCTTCTTCAGCATGATGAGGGGGCTCGAATACCACGTCTACCTCGTGAGTCTTTTTTTTTCCTGTTCTGCTCTTCTTCTTTTGTGTGAAGAGGCGGGTCCAGGGACCATGGCTGCCTCATGTGTCTTTCCTTCCTCTTCTTCTCTTCTTTTGTGTGATGAGGCAGGCTCGAAGACCACGTCTGCCTCGTGAGTCTCTTTTTTTTTCTTCCTTTTTTTTTATGGGATGAGGCAGGCCCGAAGACCACGTCTGCCTCGTGACTCCTTTTTTTTTCTTCTTTTTTCTTCTTCTTTTATGGGATGAGGCGGGCTCGAAGACCACGTCTGCCTCGTGACTCCCCCTTTTTTTTCCTCTGCTCTTCTTTTCTCATTAACGCTTCAGTACTGGAGTGTATTTCTCTTAATGTACCCCCAGGTTGGGGTGTAGCTTCATTTGGTATGCATCCCCCCCCTGAGGGGTGTGTTCGGCCTCTTTACTTTTGTGCCCCCAGGCGGGGTGTATTTTTTTTATGGCTTCTATGTCCCCGAAGCAGGGTATGCTTTTTTTTTTAATGCCCCCGAGGCGGGGTGTAGCTCTCTTCAGATGCCCCTATGGTGGGGTATACTCTTCATGGATTCTATGCCCCTAGATGGGGTATGTTTCTTCTTCAAATACCCCTAAGCCAGGGTGGACTTCTCTTCGTATGCCCCTGAGCCGGGGCGTGTTCTTTATAGCTTCTAGGCCCTCAAGGCGAGGTATGTTTCTTCTTCATATGCCCCTGGTACGGGGCGTGTCTTTTGTTTCTTATGCCACCCATGGCGGGGGCGAATTCTGCTCTCTTTCTACCCCTGAAGGCGGAGGAGTGCTTCTCTTCATATGTCCCTGGCACGAGGGTGCATCTTTTGCTTTTTATGCCCCCCCTGAGGCAGGGGTGTATCTCTTTACGGTTTCTGTGCCCCCGAGGCGGGGTGTGTTTCCTTCTTCTGATGTCCCTGAGTTGGGGTTTGCTTCTTTATTTGTGTACCCTCGAGCCGGGGTGAATTCTTTCTTCTTATTCCCCGTGGCGGGGTATGGTCTTTCCTTCTTATGCCCTCATGACGGGGTGGATGCATCCTTCATATGCCCTCGTACCGGGGTATATCTCTTCCTCGAATGCCCCTGAGCCGGGGTGTGGGTTCTGCTTCTTATGCCCCAGAGCGGGGTATGCTTTCTCTTCATGTTCCCCTAAGTCGGGGTGAAACTATGTTGCTTCTCATGCCCCCAAGGCGGGGTGTGTTTCTCTTCATGTGCCCCACAGTCGGGGTATGTCTTCCGCTTCTGTGCCCCTGGCCCGGGGTATGTTCTCTTCTTCAAAAGCCCCTGGGCCGGGGTGTAGCTTTGTTGTCTGTTGTGCCCCCGGATGGGGTAGAATCTCTTCATGTGCCCCCAGGAGCGGGATGCGCTTCTTTCTTCAAGTATCCCCAGGCCGGGGTGAATTCTTTTCTTCTTCCCAGACACACCGGGGGGAATATTTGCTTCTTGTGCTCCCAAGGTGAGGTGTATTGCTGTTTTTGATGCCCCCAAGGTGGGGCGCATTGCTGCTTCTGATGCCCCAGAGCGAGGTATCCCTTTTTTTTTTATATGCCCCCGGCACGGGGTGTATTCCGCTTCTAGTGCCCCCAGAGTGGAGTGTATTGCCGCTTTTGGCGCGGGGTGTAGTTATTACTTTTTAGGCACCCGAGGCGGGGTGAATTCTTCTTCTTTGTTTACGTGCCCCCATATCGGGGTATATTCCTCTCTTCATATGCTTCCCAAAGCCGGGGGATGTTGTTTGTTCTGCTTCAGATGTCCCCCCCGGGGGGTTAATGTTGCTTCATGGACTCCGAGCCTGGGGTATGCTCCTTCAAAGGTCCCTAAGCCGGAGTGGATTCTCTTTTCTTCTCATGCTCCCAAGGCGGGATGTAGCTTCTTCAAGTACCCCTAAACATGAGCGGATTCTTTATGGCTTCTATGTCCCCTGGCGGGGTATGCTTCTTCTTCAAATACCCCTAGGCCGGGGTGGACTTCTCTTCATATGCCCCTGAGTCGGGGCGTGTTTTTTATAGCTTCTAGGCCCTCGAGGCGAGGTATGCTTCTTCTTCAAATACCCCCGAGACGGGGGTGTGTTTCTTGGCTTCATATGCCCCGGACGTGGGGTATATATTTTGTTTCTTATGCCCCCGAGCCGGGATGTAGCTTCTTGGCCTCATATGCTGCCGAGGCGAGGGGTATGTTGCTTCATGTGCCCCCGGGGGGACGCATTTTGCCTCTACTGCCCCGTGGCGGGGTACATCTCTTGGCTTCTTACGCCCCCGTGGTGGGGTGTGTTTTCTTCTTGTGCCCCCGGGGTGGGGTATGTTGCTTTTTGCACCCCAAAGGTGGAGTGTAGTTATCTTCAAGTGCCCCTGAGTCGGGGCGTACCTGTGTCTTACATGCCCCCATGCGGGGTGAGCTTGGCTTCTTGTGCACCCGGGGTGGGGTGAGTTCTTCTCATTTGCATGCCCCTGAGTTAGGGCGTGTTCTTTATAGCTTCCAGGCACTCGAGGCGAGGTGGGCTTCTTCTTCAAATACCCCGAGATGGGGGTGTGATTCTTGGCTTCATATGCTCCCATGACGGGGTGTATTTTACTTCTTCTCATAACCCCAGGCCGGGGTTGAGTTCTCTTCAGTTACCCCTGAGTCGGGGGTTGATTCTTCTGCCTCTTATGCCCCAAGGTGGGGTGCACTTCTCTTCATATGCCCCCTAAGCCGGGGTGCAACTCTACTTTTTCTCATGACCCCAGGCCGGGGCAGTCTCTTCTTCTTATGCTTATGTGTTCCCGCATCGGGGTGTATTCCTTTCTTCACGTGCTCCCCTAAGCCGGGGAATATTGTGTGTTCTGCTTCAGATGCCCCCGGGGGGGGGGGGGGGGGGGGGGGGGGATATATGTTACTTCATGGACCCCAAGGCTGGGATGTATTCCTTCTTCGAATGCCCCTAGGTCGGGGTGTATTCTTTTCTTCTTACGCTCCCAAGGCAGAGCATAGCTTCTTCAAATGCCCCTAGGTCGGGGTTGATTCTTCTCTTCTTATGTTCCCAAGGCGGGACGTAGCTTCTTCAAATACCCCTAGGTCGGGGCTGATTCTTCTCTTCTTATGTTCCCACGGCGGGACGTAGCTTCTTCAAATGCCCCTAAACCGGAGCGGATTCTTTTATGGTTTCTATGCCCCCAGGCGGGGTATGTTTTTCTTCAAATACCCCCAAGACGGGGGTGTGATTCTCCCGCTTCCTCTACCCCAGAGTGGGGTATACTTCTCTTCGTATTCCCCAAAGCCAGGGTGTATTCTTTTCGCTTCATATGCCCCCAGGGTGGGATGCGCCTTCTGCTTCTCATGACCCCGGGATAGAGTGTATTCGCTTCATGTGCCCCCGGCACGAGGGTGTATCTTTGCTTTTTATGCCCCCCCGGGGGGATTCTTCTTCTGCCCCGACACGCCGGGGAATGTCTGCTTCTTGTGCCCCGAAAGTGGGGTGTGTTCTTGATGGCTCCTGTGCCCCCGTCGGTGGCGTGTATTTTTCTTCTTCAAATTCCCCTAAGGCGGGGTGTATTCTTTGTCGCTTCATGTACCCCCGAGTAGGGGTGAATTCTTTTCTTCTTACGCCCCCATGGCGGGGTATGTCTTTTGCTTCACGTGCCCCCATATCGGGGTGTATTTCTCTTCTTCAGATGCCCCTAAGCTGGGGTGCAACTCTATTTCTTCTTATGTCCCCAGGTCAGGGCGGATTCTTCCTCAAATGCCCCGAAGCTGGGGTGTAGCCTTTGCTTTGTGCCCCTCAGTCGGGGCGGATTCTCTTCATGTGCCCCTGGGAATAGGGTGTATCTCCTTTTTTGCCTCTTATGCCCCCGTAGCAGGGTATATATCTTCTTCTTATCCCCCATGGCGGGGTATATGCATGCCCTCTTCGGGAGTGGTGGCCGTGCTTGGCCTCATTGCTATAAAGTATTCCCCACAGCGGGCAGCCATTCACCAAGCTACGATTGTGGCTCGCTGGGTCTTTTAACAGCCACTCGAGGGGCCGTCTTGTGCCGGATGGAGACGGCAGGAAGGAGGAACGAGCGGGGTCATTACACCACGGGCTCGGAGCCTCCTAGAGTCGGGCGGGATGCCGGGTTTCTTCTTGCTCTTTTAGTCGGCGATGCTGGCCGACTTTTCTTCTTTTCTTCTTTCTCTTTTTCTTCTCCTTTTTTTTTCTCTTCTCTCTTTTTTTCTGGTCTCTTTTTCTCTTCTCTTCTTTTTTGTATGATTGACCAGGGTGGGGGTGCAGGAGAGCGCTCACCCCCTCAAGGAGGGGATGAGTGGTTCGCTCCACCGCATCAACCCCACAGTGGTAATCTTTGTTCAGCACGGGTCTCGACGGACGTGGCCGTACAACCCTCTATTGCCAATTCTTTCTCTTCTTTTTTTTTGTTTCTTTCTTTTCTCTCTTTTTTTTTCTTTTCTACCTTTCTTCCTTCCTTCTTTTCTTCTTTTCTTCTTTTCTTCTCTTTCTTCCATTCTTCTCGAGGGAAACGGGGGGCTTGATTTCCCCTCCCTTCTGTTCTCTTTCTTTTATCTTCTCTTCCCCCTTTTTTTATAACAGCCCCCATGATTCTTGGAAGCTGCATATGCTTCGAAGCAGCGTTCTCGAGACCGCGAAGGCAGCTGCACCGATCCAGGCTTTTCTCCCCATAGGACTGGCGAAGACAGCACCTGCAATTCATCAAAGCAGGCAAACATCGTTTATTAAGGGGCCATGACGCCCTGAATCCCGGCGAAGAGATGAAGGGTGGTTTGGTCCCACCGGGCGTGCCAGAGTTGTGGACGCACTTTTTTCACTTATTATTCTCTTGTTGGTTTATTCATTTATTGTGTGCGTGGGCGTGCCAGTCACGAAGTGACAATTTATTCGGGCTCCGAAGAGCCCATGGTGCGCTCGATCTGACTTCATCAGTCAATTGTGTAGTTCGTGTCGGGACCAAAACCCGCCATGCCATAAAGGTCACGGCGTCATTTACATCCCCCATACGAGGGAACACCCTTGATTAATCGCCGAGATTCAGGGCCTCATGGCCAAGAAATTAATTACATAAAAGGTCTATTACGAGGTATTGAAATCCTCACGCGAAGGCGGGAAGAAAACCATCCGGGATCATATCGGTCATGTGCTGACCATTTAATGTTCGGACGAGTGTCCGTTTCGGGAAAAGTGTGATCGTCGCGGGAAGACCGGAGCATATGTATGCCGTGATACGGCAATTTATTGTTCAGGAGAACGGAAAACATTCGGCTAAACCTTGGTTAGAGCGGTCGGAAACCGGTAAATCTGTTGGCCCGGTGCAAGAGCAAGCTGCGACCATACTGCGGTGGGCCCCCCGCGGTCGAAACAAGACTTGTATGAGCATCATTGATATTTCCGGTGCCAAGGAGGCGACGAGGGAATATCCCTTGAATCGGCTGAAAAGCCCTATGTCCGGAGAAGCGGGCGTTCTAAACGTGTCGGTCATTCAGGAGACCGTTTAATGTTCGGACGGGTGTCCGATATTGGGAATATCATAATCGTCGTGGAAAGACCGAGAATGTATGTGTGCCGGGACACGGCAAGTTTTATTATTCCGAGACACTGAAAACGTTCGATCGAATCTCGGCTATTATATCAGGAAACCCGTGAATCTATTGGCCCGGTGCGAGATCGAGTCGGGACCATGCCGGGGCCGCCTCCCGTGATCCAAATGGGGCTCGCGTGGGCAGCGTTAATATTTCTGGTGTCGGAGGGCAACGGGAAAAAGTCCCGGGACTAGGTTTCGGAACTGAAAACGTGTTCGAGAGGAACAGGCTGTAGATCGGAGATATGAGCCAGACGATGACCATGATCGGGACGGGCCCGAGGTCTAAATATGGCCCACGGAGGTCTTATTGATATTCCCATGGGAGGAGTCCAGAGGTGGCGAGAGCCATCTCGTTCTATTCCGATTCTGTCGGTCACTTGCGGACCTTTCCATGTTCGGGCAAGGGCCCGTATTGAGAGCGTGATGGGGGTGGACGCGACCCCGTACAAATGTATGCCGAGTTTACGGCAATTTCAATGAAAGAGCGGGAGCAAATCCCGATAGGAACGGGTCGGAATTGGTGAGCTATTGGCCCGGGGCAATGCCGGCTCACAACCATGTCGGGGTAGGAGCCACCGGCTATGAAGGTCGCTCACGGGCCTTTTCATGTTCGGACATAGGTCCGTAATAGAAACGCGGCGGAAATCGAGGTCAACCTGTTCAAATGTCTGCCGAACGTGCGACAATTTTAATAGCGGCTCGGAAGGGATCCAGTCGGAGAAATGAGTCCGATTTAATCGGAATGTCAGCCCGAGGCGAGGTCGGGTCATGGCCATTTTGGGACGGTTCCCTAGGCTCAGGCCCAACTCGCAAGGGCAGTATTGTTGTCCCTTCGACACCGGGTCACGGGAGAGACGAGGTTGCGAAGCGGATCTCATTGTTTTATTATTATTTAAGAAGCGGTATCGTTATCATTTGTAGATTTATAGATATATTTGGGTGGGTTCTTTATTACCACTTATTCATTTTCCTTGTGATTGATTCATTTATTATGGTCAACATTAGGTTTGTTATCATTTTGTTCGTTTTGTTATCATTCATGTACTTGTCATTTTTTGTTGAGTCTATTATTATTATTTATTTATCTTGGTTATCATTTACTTTGTCTATTTATCGTTATTATTATTTCTTTTAACCTTACTATTATTATTACTTGTTTCTTTATCATCCTTATTTATTTGTTCTTTTTGGGTTTGTTATTTTTATTATTATTATTAGTACTCATATTTTCTAGAGAGAGAATGGGCCATTGGAAGGCTAAGAGAAAGGTGTACCGCTGAAGGGCTGAGAGCTGTGCCGCTGAAGGGCTGGAAGGGCTGTGCCACTGAAGGGCATGGGGCTGTGCCACTGAAGGGCTGAAAGGAATGTGCCGCTGAAGGGCCTGGGGCTGTACCGCTGAAGGGCCGGAAGGGCTGTGCAGCTGAAGGGCCTGGGGCTGTGCCGCTGAAGGGCTGGACGGGTGTACCGCTGGAGGGTTAAAAGGGTGTACCGCTGAAGGCCAGGGGCGTACCGCTGGAGGGCCAAGGGAGCGTGCCGCTGAGGGGCTGAGGGAGGCGTGTCGGGGAAGGGCTGGAGCGTGCCGACGAGGGGCTGAGGGAGGCGTGCCGGGGAAGGCCCGTAGGGGCGTACCGCTGGAGGGCCAAGGGGGCGTGCCGCTGAGGGGCTGAGGGAGGCGTGCCGGGGAAGGGCTGGAGCGTGCCGACGAGGGGCTGAGGGAGGCATGCCGGGGAAGGCCCGTAGGGGCGTGCCGGCGAGGGGCTGGCTGGAGCGTGTCGACAAAGGGCCAAGCAGCCCGGCTAGGGGCGTGCCGGCGAAGGGCGTGGGGAGCGTGCCGACGAAGGGCTGAGCAGCCGGGCTAGGGGCGTGCCGGCGAAGGGCGTGGGGAGCCCACTCCTCCTCCGTTCTTTGTTTTAAGGCTTTTCTTTTCTTCTCTTCTTTTCTCTCTTGATTTTATTAAGTTTTGCATGGGTTCCTTCTTTTCTTCTCTTGATTAATCTTCATTCTTTCTTTTGTGAGGGCAGATGTTCAAGTTGTTTAGTTGTTGTTCGATTTGGTTCTCTTTACGTTAATTACGATTTCATTGCGTCGGTTAAAGCATTTTATCGTTGTTCTTTTTTATTTGTTTGTTGCTTCTTTTATCTTTTTAACATGTTATTGTTTCTGACGAAAATTCGACAGCATCTCCCCTTGACCCGAGCGTAAGGGAGAAAAAGGTAACGCCCACATGGAGTGGCGGAACCCGACAACTGGAGGTGGGCGCCCGAAGGCAGCAACACCTTTAGTAAAACTTCGGAAAGCTCGGAGGAAACAGCACGTGGGAGGCCTCTCTAAGGCTGGCCGGGGGTGCACCGGGCAAGAGGTTAGGGGAGTGTGCCGGACAAGGAAGGCACGAGGGGGCGTGCCGACGAAGGGCCTGGCCAGGGTGTGCCGGCGAACAGACGGCTGAAGGTGTGCCGCTGAGGGCCAAGGAGTGTGCCGCTGAGGGCAGTTGAAGGGTGTGCCGCTGAAGGCTGCTGGGGGCGTGCCGCTGAGGCGCCAGGGAGTGTGCCGACGAAGGGCTGATGGAAGCGTGCCGCTGGGGCACTTCAAGGGTGTGCCGCTGAAGGCCCAAAAGAAAAAAAGGGGGGTGTGCCGTTGAAGGCCAGTTGGAGTGTATCGGGGATGTTGGTTGGCTAGGCCGAAGGAAACCTTGGCAGGAGGAGGGAGAGAGGCTCAAGGGGTGTTGGGCCTGGGTGTCCGAGGAGAGACGGAAGGGCGTCTCCCTTCAGGCAAATGGGAAGATGCGGCAGCGGGGAGGTGGAGGGGCAGCAGGCCCTCTTCCCTCTTCTTCTCTTCTCCTTCTTCCCCTCCTTTCCTTTTCCCTTCTTCTCTTTGCGTGGACGACGGAGGATGGAACAGCAAGGGGGGCTGCCCCTCCACCTCCCCTCCTCCTCTTCTTCTCTTCTTCTTCTTCTTCTCTTCCTCTTCTCTCTGGGAGTGGGTGTGTCTGTCGCCCTCCTCCCTCTCCCTCCCTCCCCTGTTGTTCGCAGCGAAGGGGGGCTTTATACCCCACACGGTGGAAGCCTCCAAGGCGGGAAGCGTCGAAGGCGGGCGTTTAATGGGAGTTGACTCCCTGGTCCTTGGTGGCAGGGGGATAGGCAGCGTGGCCCAACGATCGGCTGACACCTCAGACGGCTTCACTGCGCGCCAAGGATGCGTAGGGCATGGGCACCACGATCGTTTGCCGTTGAAATGCCTCACGCTGTGCCGCTGGCGGGCTGAACAGGCGTGCCGTGGGGGAGGCAAAAAGGCGTGCCGCTGGGGTACAAAACGGGCGTGCCGTCGAAGGCCCAGCAGAGCGTGCCGCTGAGGGCCCAAAGGGGCGTGCCGCTGAAGCCATAGGGCTGTGCCGCTGAAAGCCCATTGGGGCGTGCCGCTGAAGGCCTTGGGGCCGTGCCGCTGGAGGCCAGAAAGAGCGTACCACTGGAGGCCTGGGGGCTGTGCCGCTGAAGGCCTTTAAGGCCGTGCCGCTGAAGGCCAGGAAGGGCGTACCGCTGGAGGCCTGGGGGCTGTGCTGCTGAAGGCCCTTGAGGGCGTGCCGCTGAGGGCCTTTGGGGCCGTGCCGCTGAAGGCCTTTGGGGCGTGCCGCTGAAGGCCCCCCATGGGGTGTGCCGCTGAAGCCCACCAGGGTGTGCCGTTGAAGGCCTATTGGGGGCGTTTCTGGGCTCGTTCTGAGCCCGTTGTGGACACGAGTCATGGCCCATTTAATTTTCCCCGAGGCCCACGGATTGTGGGGCTTCCCAGGAGTTGACCTCTCTTTGCCGTCGTGACTCCGGGGACGGCTTCATGGCAGCATGCATATTTGGGGAGCCCGGGCGATCAGCCTCTCCGGGGCTTCTTCACTCGGCGCCATTGTTGACGTGGGGCCGGGCATGATATTTGGGTGTGCAATTTTTGGTGTCCACACACTATACAACGCCCCGCGACGGATTACGCGTTTTGAATCACTTGAGTGCTTCCTTTTCTTGAGTCTTCTTCCGCCCTTTTCGGCATCCGGAATCGTCTCGTCACGGCATTCGGACGGCATCAACACCAATCGGACGCACCGGAAGGTTCCAGAACTAGGAAGATGGTCTGGCAGTCGGCTGCCGAAGCCTTTTTTAGGGGACCCGGGGGGTCTTCATGGAGTCGTCGAGGCTCCTGGATGCCTCCATTACTTGAATTTATTTAATAACACAAAAATACAAAAAAATATAAAAATTAATGGAGGCGTCCAGGCCCCTGGACGCCTCCATGAAAACAAATATAAAAAATACAAAATGCCAGCTTTGGCATAAAAACAAAACAAAAAATAAAAATAATATATTCATGGAGGTGTCCAGGCCCCTGGACGCCTCCATCAACTCCTTCACGGGCGCCGGCCACCGAACGACGGTTTGTCGTGTGTAAAAAATCCAAATTATGGAGACGTCCAGCCAGCTGGACGCGCCCATGTCTGAATCACGGGTCGCCGCTCCAAAATCACGCGTTGTGCCAAACCGCGTGCGTCTTTCGGTGGAGTTTGGTGGATGTTATAGAGGCGTCCGGGACCCTGGACGCCCCCAAAAAAGTATTCAAAAAAAATGAATCAAAATATATTAGAATATTAGTTCGGCCCTGATGGAGGTGTCCAGGGTCCTGGACGCCTCCACCCTCCGGAGCCCTATAAATAGAGGCCCACCCCCTCAGTTCTAGAGGAGCTTCTAAGAGATCCGATAGGCTGCCGGAGCCCAGAGGCTACCGGAGTCATTTCTAACCCGTGGGGTCTTTTGTAGGTGGAGGTTCTGCCGGCTTCTCAGGTGCCCACGCTCGCGAGAGGAAGGTCGTCTTCATCCACTGCGCTTCCACGTCGTCCCCACGCTGCCGGAGCTCCGCCGGATTTCACCATCGGCTCCTCCAATAAGCCTTTTCTTCCCCTTTTTCTCCATAGTTCTTTACATTCATCATATTGCATCCTCTATCTCCCTACATAAGGGCGCCGTCTCTTGCATACTTCTTGCATTCATCATCGCATTTTCCTCCTACTCGAGTCCGAGAGGGGTTTAAAACCACACCAACCAGGTGTGTGTCAGTTCACGATCTCGTTACTTTTATTGCAAGGAATTGTTACTACACTGCCATTTTCTAATTCCATTCGTTATTGTCTACTATTTTGCAAGGGTAACCAAGGAAAGCCCTCTCCGTCGGCCGGCCGAAGGGGGAGGAAGAAGCAACCCGCCATCTCCCGCTCTTGAGGTAGGCGCGATCACTTTCTTTATTTTGGGATCTTTTGGCCCCTGGCGATCACATCTTGTTCTCGAGGCCGCGGCGAGTCACTTCCCCAATGGCCCTTTAAATTTCCGTTCTTATATGTTATATTCTTATCTATTCATGTTCTCGAGGCCGCGGCGAGTCACTTCCCCAATGGCCGTTTAAATTCCCGTTCTTATATGTTATATCCTTATCTATTCATGTTCTCGAGGCCGCGGTGAGTCACTTCCCCAATGGCCGTTTAAATTTTCGCTCTTATATTCTCTTTATATTCTGTTATATTCTTATCTATTCATATTCTCGAGGCCGCGGCGAGTCACTTCCCCAATGACCGTTTAAATTCTCGCTCTTTATATTCTCCTTATATTTTGTTATATTCTTATCTGCTCATATTCTCGATACCGCGGCGAGTCACTTCCCCAATGGCCGTTTCAATTCTTGCTATTTAATTTCTGCACCATTCCCGTCCCCCCGAGGTCGCGGCGAGTCACTTCCCGCTATGGCCGTTTAACCCCCATATCTTGCTATATTACATTTGTCCCGCTCGCCCCGCCGGAGCAATCTCCCGTGGTGGCCCATTCTCTCTTCTCTTATTTCTGTGTTGCAGCAAACAAAAGAGGAGCCCGCGCGCTCCGCGTCTTCTTCGCTCCCCGAACCGCGTGACGTCGCTCACACACGGCCCACTTGCCAAGGCGCCCCTTCGGGACAGGCTGGAGGAGGATGTGCTTGATAGGGTCAGCTCTGGATATTAGACTTACTTCATGGGACAGCATGTAGTGCCTCATCTTCTTGACTGCGAAGACCAAAGCAATGCAGACTTTCTCTATAGGGGTGTACTTGGCCTCCGCACCCACCAGTCTCCGGCTGAGGTAGTAGAGAGCCTGCTCTTTTCCCTCATCATTGTTCTGGGAAAGCATTGCCCCCAGTGAATATTCGGTAGCCGCTATGTAGAGAATAAGCGGTCTGCCTTTGACAGGTGCCCCCAGGACTGGCGGGGTCTTCAGGTATTCTTTTAGCTGGTCGAACGCGCGTTGGCATTCGCGACCCCAGCTGAAGGGTGCATTCTTCATCATCAGTCTGTGAAAGGGTTGGCAACGCCCCGACAGGTTGGAGATAAACCTGCGGATATAGGCTAGACGGCCTTGTAGGGACCTCAGCTCTCCCAGACTCTTCGAAGGGGGCAACTCCTGAATGGCTTTTATCTTGAAGGGGTCAATCTCGATCCCTCTATGCCGGACAATAAAGCCGAGGAACTTACCACTGGACACGCCAAAGGTGCACTTCATAGGGTTCATCTTCAGCCCATACAGCCGGAGCCTTTGAAAGACGACCCTGAGGTCGCTCAGATGTTCAGCTCTCTTCTTAGTCTTGACAACTAGATCATCAATGTAGCATTCGACCTTGCTATATAGCAGCTCGTCGAAGATCTTGGTCATTGCCCACTGATATGTAGCATCGGCATTCTTGAAACCGAAGGGCATTCTCTTGTAGTGGAATATCCCCTTGGGCGACCTGAAAGCCGTGTGAATCCGGTCATGGTTAGCTATCCAAATTTGGTTATAGCCGGACGTCCCATCCATAAAGGATAGGGTCTCGTGGCCAGTGGTTGCATCAATCATCACTTCGGTGATAGGCACCGGGAAGTCATCCTTTGGGCAGGCTTTATTCAGGTCGCAGAAATCCACGCAAATCCTGATCTGTCCATTCTTTTTCTTTACCGGTACAATGTTGGCCAACCAAGTGGTGTATTGGTTCTCCGCCACGAAGCCGACATCTATGAGCTTGTCGACCTCCTTGCAGATCTGGCTGATCAGTTCCGCCCTCATACGTCGGGGAGACTGCTTCACTGGTTCCATCGTGGGATCAATGGCCAAGATGTGCTGAGTCACCTCGGGGCTGAGCCCAGACATTTCTTTATAGTTCCAGGCAAAGCAATCCCGAAATTCTTGCAGCAACTTTGTGTATTATTCTCTCTCCTGTAGGGGCATAAGAGCACTCAGAAAGGTCGGCCTGGGGTCACCTTCTGTGCCAAGGTTGATCTCAATCAATTCGTCGACTGTGGCCTGGCCGCTATTTTCAATTTCCGGCGGGGCTGGCGACAAATCGAAGAAGTCTTGATCTTCATTGTCTTCGGGCTCGAGGACGCCATACCCCTCTTCTTGTCCCTCATGAAGGGGCGCGGGGGCTGCATTTGTCGCGCATTCCTTCTGGACCGTAGCCGCCGGGTCCGTGGGGTCCGCTGGTGCAGAAAGGCACAGGGCCACCTCGGAGTCTTCTGTGTACTCATCATAGACAACTCCGGCGGGGGCCGGGACAGCCACATCTTCGGGCGCCTGGTACTGGATGGATAGTGTATAGGCTCCCCTTCCGGGGCTGTCAGCCACGTGGGGGCGTGGTGGGGCTACCACATAGTCTCCCATTCTGAGCTCATCCCTGTCGATGAGGTTTTGAGCAATGTCTTTGAAGACATAATAGTCTTCGATGGCGTGGCCCAGTATCTGGTGGTAGGGACGAAACAGTGGGTCCCCACTTCTTCGGGTGTCCTGCGGCCTCTTGGACCGTGGGAGGGAGACCTTGCCGTAATGGAAGGCCCAGTCGAAGATACCCCGGGTCTTCTCTCTCGGGAAGGAGTAGGGCTTCTGCAGCTTCTCTTGGAGTGTCAGGCCTTGCCTAGTTGGCTGCCCGGTCAATGGGCTCACCGTGTCTCTTGTTTCCCTTCTTGACCAGACGGGGGTGTCAGGACTGGTATCTCGGGGCCGAGGCATGCGGCCACCCCACTGGGGGAGGGAGCCCTGGATCAGGTCGGCGACTAGCGAGGTCAACTCAGCCAGCCGTACTTTTAGCATCTCGATCTCCCGTTGCTGCCTATGGTACAAGGCGTACATGACGGGGTCGTATCGAGGGGATTTCGGAGCCTGGCCCATGCTACTGCTCCTTGTTTCACCGGCAGGCCGGGGTGAAGGTGCCTCGATGGTATGCCCTCTCGAGGTTGACCCTTCGGAGAAGGAGGGGGTCTTTTCCATGCAGCGGCGGCGGGGATTTTTCCAAAGGAAGACCTCTTCGTCTTGTGCCTCCTCAACCGGGGGCCCGGGATATGCATCTTGGTAGGCTTCCCGCAAATCTGTAGCTTCTGCGGGGTCGTCGCCGGACCATGTCGAGACTGATATGATGTCAGTCTCGTAATATTCCTCTAGTGAAAAGCCCAGACCGGGGTGCTTGGTGATTTTCAGCAACCGTCGATCCAGGTTTGGTGGGTTCCACATCCTTTCAAACATTTCCTTCCGGCTAGAGGGCTGGTAGGGGGGAATCTTCTGCTTTCTGACCATTCTGGCTGCTTGGTCAGTCATGTGGGGAAGTCCCGCGATGGGGACATGCGGGTCATGCACTTCGTCAGGGAACCGACAATCATCGTCTTCCCTGATCGGCTTCTCCCCAACAACATAGAAGATAGTGGGCGGCCCTTCAGGGTTAGGCACCTCGAAGGTTCTCAATTGCTCAGTTGCTTGACAGTCAATCTCTGTAATGGGCTTGATGATCCCTGGCGGGACTCTAACATCCTCCAGCAGGTCTTCGAGGCAAGGCGTCCCCGGTGTAGAGTAGATGGGGAGAGGGGCTCCCTTAAATACCCCCCCTTCTTGTGCAATGAATGGTACATGTGGGGGAGCCACATAACCTGGGGGCGGTGGAGGGAACCATCTGCCCGACTCCACTTTCTTCTTTCCCTTGTCTTGGGCGGCTTGGGGAATTTGCCTCGCCATTTCTAAGTACAGATTGGCGTCTGACAGATGACACTCGAACACCTCGAACGGGTGGAGGTCGGCGAAGATCCTGACTTCCTTCCCCTCACAAGGGTATTTAATGCATTGGTGTAGGGTGGAGGGCACCACTCTATTCTGGTGTAACCAGGGCCGTCCCAGCAACGCCTTGTAGGAAGTGTTGGAGTTGATGACGTGGAACTGGACTTTGGTGGTGAAATCATCGAAAGTTAAGTTGAATTCTGCAACCCCCATGGGGACCTCGCATTTTTGGTTAAAACCAGCAATCTTGACATTTTTGACCTCAACCAGGTGTACATCAAAGTAGTGCTTTTGGTACACCCGGTAGGGGAGTATATTCACTGCTACCCCTGGGTCGATCAGGACCCTGTTGATAGGCTGGCCGTTCAACTGCCCTTTCATGTAGAGGGGTCTGTTATGGCTGCAGGTGGGCAGGAGCATGTCATCTTCTGTGAAAGCCACGGCCACCTCAGGTGATATCTCTGCTAGGCAGGCTTCAAGATGTGCCGGTGTCTGGAGCGCGGCAATGATGGCTTGCCGTGTTTCTTCGTCCAAAGATAGCATCTCCCACACTGTAAATCGGGTCGGGATCTTCTTGAGGTGTCTGACTATTCGGTCGGCAGCCCGCACCTTGAGTAATTTCATCTCTTCGGGCTTGCTGCGCCTGCCCCCACCCTGGAGCTGGGGTGTCAGGTCAGGGGATGCCAGCTTTGTGGGCTCTGTTGTAGCCTGCTGAGCCGGTGTGGCATGCTGGGCTTCCTCCGTCCCCCGCATGAATTCGGCGAGGTTTGGGATATCACTGTTGTCCGCTTCTGGCTAAGGAAGAGTTGCTGCCGGTAGAGCTTGAGAGCTGCTTACTTTTTCGGTCGAAGGAGACCCCTGGGAGCGCGCCTTCCCGCATGCTCGGGCTAACAGGAATTCGGCGAATGAAGGGGTGCCTCGGCTCCTAGCCCCTACGGGATAGAGACCCGCTGGAGGAGGGATCTAGGTGCCTCGTACCTCAGGGTCGGGAACCTGGTATGGTTTTTCCCCCCTGAGCATGATGTTGAGGTTATCCTGAGGAGGGCGCCCCCACTTCCTTCCCGACCTGGTGGCATGTTGGGAAGTGGAGACTTCAGCTTGATTCACCTCCGGCGGCTCATGGGGTGGCTCTTCTTCTGTTTCCTCCAGGGAAAGGGCAGTGTCGAATAAAGCTGAGAGGGTGTTGCAGGCGACGACGACCTCCTTCTTCTTCTTGCCCCTGGGTCTTCTCTTCTTCTTCTTCTTTCCTGCTACGGCGGATGGCTGCTCTTGGGGAAGTTCAGCCCATAGGGGAGGCTCTTTCTCTGCTTCAGCTTCTGCCCCTAGAGCCAGTTCGAGTGATTTGAACTCCTCCCATGGGACATACTCCTTCACCTCCACGGGCTGGATTTCGGGCTGCTCATAATCTTCGAGCCCATCAATAATAGCCTGGAGTCTTTGGACCGCCGGACTGGTCTTCTGACGCATCCGCAGCGGGACAGAGCTCTTTTTGTTATGAGTGGGCCGCCTCATGACCAGCCGAGGGGCCGTGTCGTGGCGAACTGGCCTTGCTGGGGGCGGTGCAGGCAGGGGTGTCGCGTCCCTCAGACGAACTCCGGGGCTGGGTCGAGGGACGTGTGCTCTTCTATTCTTTCTAGTTGCAGTCTGCCAGCCTCCTTGATCCTGAGCCGGGGTCATGATGAAGGTCTCATAAGTGGCGCGGGCGCAGGCCTCCGCCCACTCCTCAGGCAACTCCTGGTATAGCGAGACCATGTTGACAGTGGAGGTTATGCTGGGCAACTCATGCGGTTGCGGGGGGTCTACTCTATGCTCCCCCATGTCCAGCTCCCCATTCTTGATTAAGGACTCAATAACATCCTTGAAGACATAGCAGTCTTCAATGGTATGCCCGAGCACTCAGTGGTACGGGCAGAAGCGCGGGTCGTCCTTTTTCTTTAGGTCGCCGGGCCTTTTCGGCTCTGGCAGTGTGATTTTGTTGTAGCTGGTTGCCCATTCGAACAGAAGCTTAGACTTGTCCCGGGCAAAGGAATACAGCTTATTTCTCATCTTCTCCCTTAGTGAGGGGCCTTCCCGCCGTTCTGTGGTTCTGGGCGGAGGAAGGTCGGTAGCCCCCTTGGCTTTCTCTTTCTATTTTTCAAAAGCCTGGAAATCTAATGTGTGCACCTCAGGGGGAGCCGGCTTCTTCTCGGCCTGCCTGGCTCTTTGGCTTGACATGGCCGGGGTGGAGGAGTATCGGGCCAAAAATGCCTCGATCTCTGCTACCACATTGTTCAGGCGGTCAAATGTCTTGACCTCGGTGCCGATCATCCTTTCCAGGATTTCTTTCTTCAAGTTATGTTTGCAGATCTGCACCGCATCCTCCTGGTGTGGGGGACGCCTGCACCTCATGCTGAGGTTCCTCCACCTCTTAATATAGTCGAGGGCCGACTCGTCATTCTTCTGTCTTGTGGCGTAAAGTTCTGCTACAGTGACTTCTCGTTCTGCAACATAGAACCTTTCTTTGAACTTCTTTTGCATGTCGGGCTAATTGGCCACCGACCCGGGTAACAAGCTGGAATACCACTCGAAGGCGAGTCCGGTAAGTGTTGAGCCGAAGAATTTTAGGAGGTAGGCCTCATCAGCAGCTAGATCTCCCATGATGTTCACATAATAAGCAACATGTTCCCTGGGGGACCCTTGCCCGTTGAATTTTTCAAATTTCGGTGGCTTGGTGACGCCGACCGGCAGCTTCCTCGCAGCATAGTGGGCCGGGTAGGGTACCCGGTAGACGTCAAACGGCGCCTGATCCCCTTCGCCCCTCTCGGCCAGTTTCATATCTATCATCTGTTCGAGCATCAACCGGCTGACTACTGTCGGGTCGACTGGACTCAGGTAAAAATGAGCGGGCTGCGCGCTCGGGGTGGCCACCACGATCTCCCGGGGGGCCCTGGGGGACCCTTGTGAAAGCGTAGCCTGTGGTGGGGCCACTGCCGTGCAATGTGCTTGCTGTGGGGGCGCGCCCCCGAGAGGGTTGAGGGTTGCTGGAAGGGCTGCTTCTGAAAATTGCCCCCTATCCCTAGGCGCTTCAGGTAAAACCTCGGTCTGCCAGGACATCGGGGGCGGTGTGTTCCGTTCATTCAATTGCTTTTTAAGTGATTCAATTTCCTGCTGGAACCGCTGCATCATGAGCAGCATTGCCGGGTCAACCGTGGGGAGGCTGGGCACGCCCCCTGTCTCCTCGACCGGGGCATCCTCGGATGATGTCGAGGGTCCGCCACTCGTGTCGCCGGTGGTGACCACATTGGCCATGAGGGCCGAGAGGGGCTCTTCAGGTAAGGTCCCTTCGGCGCCTGTGGGTGCCACGTCGCCTGCCGCTCTCCCTCTTCTAGTGAGGGGTCCCGGCCTGACGGTGATTCTGGCCACTTCTTCCGGATCGGTGGGCAAGGCCCCGTACCGACCGTGAACTCCTGCCATGTTGCAGGTGAATGTTTGCCATCTCTTGTTCTTGCTTCTCTTGGTCTCCCTCCTGGATGATCTTCCTGGGAACACCAGCCTGTCGAAGACCGATCGTCGGGACGGCGCTTCCTCCCGTACAGGGGATCGGCGCGGCTCCTCCGAGCGATTCCTCGACTCCACACTGGGTGCGGGTCGGGCTCCTTCTTCTGGGAAAGCGGAGGCCATTGCCCCCAGCAGTCTCTGGCGGCCGGCGGGGGTGCTACCCGGGCCTCGGAGGTAATTCCTCATAGCCTGCTTGATCCCTTCCCACTCCTGGTCAGGGAGAGCAGCCTGTGGTTGCATGTCAATGATAGTGGCAGGGGGAGAATAGGCCCTGAGTGCTGGGCGGGCAGCATTGTGTCGGTGCCCTCGGGGATGGCGGTGGACATTCTCGGACGGCACCAGGATGACGGGTGCCGGTCGGAGAGTTGGGGTCATCACCTCGACCCCGCCATCTCGTCGGGCCCTCCTTGGGCGGGAAGTGCTGGGCCCTGCCTGGGCGGGTGCAGTGGGCTGGGCCTCCTTGGGTACCCAGACTTGCTTCAGTTTGGCCGGCCTGTGAGCCGGCGCCTTTTTCGATGCCGCAGCTGGGGTTGCGGGCGTCACCCTCTCTTTCAGCTTCTCCAGTCCTTGAAAAGAGTTGCGGACTGGGACGGTCGGGACGATACGATACGGTCCGGTGTCACTTGGGACCTCTGCCCGTCCAGACGGACTCGAAGGGCCCCAACAGTCATGGACTTTCCGCAGTTGGACGAGCGGCGCCCTGAGCCGGCGCCGGTGTTGCTCCTCCGAAGCCTTCTTCGGTGGGATGCTGACCCTTGGTGGGATGGGCCGGTAGTTTGGTGCACGTGGTGCACATTGCAGCTCAGCGTCATTGTGGGGACGCTGTTGTTGTTCTTGGCTGTAGCTCGGTCGACAACAGTTTCGACAGCCCCCGGAGCGGGAGCGTTGATCTGGGACTCCTCGGGCGCCTTCACCTCAAGAATGTTGACAAAGGCCACCCGCAAGAAGTTGGGGAAGCCTACGGTGGGAGGGAAGCTCCCGAAGCTGAGGGGGACCTCCAGGTAGCCACCTCGGACGTGGTTCTCGACGGGCTGAGGGCCGCAAGTGACAGCCAGGGTTGGCACCATGATGCAATTCTCTCTCCTGCATTTGACAAAGTAACGCAATTAGTATTACAAGAAGGGGGCCGCGGGGCCCCTAATTTCGACAAAGAGATGAAGGGTGGATCGGTCCCACCGGGCGTCCCAGAACTGTGGACGCACTTTTCGTTGGTTCGTTTGTTTCGGCTGGTGCGTTGGTCTGTTAAGTGCGTGGGCGTGCCAGTCACCGAGGTGACAATTTATTCGGGCTCCGAAGAGCCCATGGTGCGCTCGATCTGACTTCGTCAGGCGATTGTGTGGTTCGTGTCGGGACCGAATCCCGTCGCGCCATCAAGGTCACGACGTCATTTACATCCCCCATACGAGAGAACACCCTTGATTAATTACCAAAATTAGGGGCCCCGCGGCCGAAAGAAATAATACTAATTACACAAGAGAGAGAGATGGGAATAGATCACACTGAGGGTTGTATTCAGACAACAAACCGTCAACCATGTCAGTCACTCTTGGACCTTTTCATGTTCGGACACGGGTCCGTGATGGAAACACGACGGGAAAAAACCGGGGTGAATCCGTTCAAATGTATGCCGAGCGCACGGCAATTTCAATGATGACTCGGAAGGCGTCCGGAACGAGAAACAAATCCGGTCCGGTCGGGATGTCGGCCCGAGGCTAGGTCGGGACCGGACCATGTCGGGATGATTCCCAAGATTCGAGCCCGGCCTGAGAGGGCGGCATTATTGTTCCTTTTACCCCGGGTCCCGGGGAGAGATGGGGCTGCGGTGTGGGCCCTAGCATCTTTTATCTGGGATTCTCTTAATTGTGTGCATCTCTTTTCTCTGTTGCTTATTACTTCTTTATGCATTTGCTCCGGATGATTTCTCTTCTTTTATTCATTATTATCATTATTATTATTATTACTAATTTGATTATTTTTATTACCCCTCCCACCTCTTTAATCATTATTAATGTTGCATATTCGGAGTCCTTTAATTAGCGTAATTTTCACTAATTCATTTGCTATTGTTAATACTACTATCACGCTATATATATGTATATGTGTAGTGTGCCGGCGAAGGGAATAGGGTGTACCGCTGAGGGACCCTAAGGGAAGTGTGCCGGCGAAGGGTGGAAAAAGGTGTACCGGCAAAGGGGGTATAGGGTGTACCGAGCAGGCGCTGAGGGGGGGGGGGGGGGGGGCGTGCCGCAGGAGGCTCAAAGGGGTGTACCGCTGGGATTGAGAGGAGTGTGCCACTGGGGTTGAAAGAGGGTGTACCGCTGGGGCAATCAGGGTGTATCGCTGGGGGTTCAAGGGGTGTGCCGCAGCGGGCAATAGGGGTGTACCGCTGGGGGTTCAAGGGGCGTGCCGCTGGGGGGCAATAGGGGTGTACCGCTGGGGTTGAAAGGATTGTGCCGGGGAAGGAGTTGGATGAGCGTACCGCTGGGAGGGGTGAGAGTGCACCGGTGAAGGGTCGCTTGAGTGGAGGGTAAGGGCAGGCATGCCGGTGAAGGTCCATTCTTTTATTATTTGTTTTTAAGGCTTTTCTTTTCTTCTCATCTTAATTTTCATGTAGTTTTATACAAACTTCTCCTTGGCTTTGTCCTGCTCAGCCTCTTCGCCGTAACTCGGAAGTTTGGTCTGTCGGGTTGTTAATGGGTCCAGTTCTTGCCATGGCGTCGGCAGGGGTTCGCTTAGTGGGAAGGTTTCATTGATTGTTCTGTTCGTTTGTTGCTTCCCTTTGCCTTATTTAACATGTTGTTATTTTCTCACAAAAATTCGGCGGCATCTCCCCTTGACCCGGGGCGTAAGGGAGATAAAGGGAACGCGCCCACATGGAGTGGCGGAACCCGACAACTGGAGGTGGGCACCCGGAGGGAACAACACCTTTATAGAGCCTCGAAAAACGTGAAGGAAAGGGCTCGAGGCAGGGCCAAGAAGTGTGCCGCTGAGGGCCAGGAGGATGTGCCGCTGAGGGCCAAAAGGGTGTGCCGCTGAGGGCCAATCGGGTGTACCGGCCAAGGGCCAATCGGGCGTACCGGCCAAGGGCCAATCGGGTGTGCCGCTGGGGGGGCTGAAGAGGTGTGCCGGCCAAGAGCCGGAAAGATGTATCGCTGGAGGATTAAAAGAGCTAAGTGTGTGGGCTAGGAGACTTGTAGGCTATTCAGGGAAAGAAAGGGGAATTCAAGGCCGAGGTAGGCTACTGGTTACTGGGTGTTCGGAGAGAGAGAGCAAGGGTCTCCCTCTCTCCTCAAGCCGGTGGGCACAATAGATGGCCATGGAAGGGAGTGAAGAACCCATGGGGCCAAAACTCATAGGGGAGGAACCACATCGCCACGAAGACTTCAAAAGAACACCGTAGGAAAAAGATGAAAAGAGTAACACAGTGCATGAAGGCGGGAATAAACCGACATAGATAGCAGGAAAGACCCAAGAAGGGTGATTTTTCATTCATGGGAAGCAAAGGGGCCGAGACCCTACATATACATTGACAAACATGCCCGAGCCTAGGCTACGGACAAGAAAGAAAACCCAAAAGCAAAAGAAAGGGAAGAGGAAAGCAAGGAAAACTACGGAAGGAAAGGGATCGGAGCTGGAGGGGGGGGACGATCGTCCACCCTCCTGTTACATTCAAACCCTCCTCCTCTCTTACTCTCTCTTCTTCCCGGTAGCCGTCGGAGGAAGCTCACACCGGAATGCCTCTTCTTCTCCTCTCTCTTCTCCTCTGTCTCTTCTTTTTTCTCCATGTCTCTCTGTCTGTCTCTGTGTGTCTATCTCCCTCTCCTCCTCTCTTCTCTGTGGGTGTGTTTCCGTCTGCCTCCCTTCTCTCTTGAAGCGGGAGTGGTTTTCGTCTGCCTCCCTTCTCTCTTGAAGCGGGAGTGGTTTTATACTCCCTGCCGCCGGAGCTTTGAGCACGGCCGTCGAAGGCGGGAAGTAGCTCCGTCATGATGATCAAGTTTGACTCTTCCGTCCTGGGTGTCAGGGGACTAGCCTGCGTGGCCCAGTCATTGGTCGACACCTCGGATCGGCCACTACGCGCCGAAGATACGTAGGGCATGGGCACCACGTCGCTCGGCCGTTGAAAATGCCTCACGATGTGTCGCTGGCGGGATGAACAAGCGTGCCGCTGGAGAGCCAAAAAGGCGTGCCGCTGGAGCCCCGGATGGGCGTGCCGCTGGAGCCCCGGATGGGCGTGCCGCTGGAGCCCCAAATGGGCGTGCCGCTGCAGCCCCGGATGGGCGTGCCGCTGGAGCCCCCCCAAGGGGGTGTGCCGTTGAAGACCCTGGATGGGGTGTACCGCTGAACCCATTTGGGGTGTGCCGCTGAACCCCCTTTGGGGTGTGCCGCTGAACCCCCTTTGGGGTGTGCCGCTGAAGGCCCTGGGCCGTGCCGCTGGGACCCCAAAGGGGGTGTGCCGCTGAGCAGCCGCAGGGGTGTGCTGCTGAACAGCCCAAGGGGCGTGCCGCTGAGCACCCCAGGGTGTGCCGCTAAGCAGCCCAAGGGGCATGCCGCTGAGAACCCCAGGGTGTGCCGTTGAAGGCCAAATTGGGCGTGTTTCTGAGCCCGTGCTGAACCCGTTATGGACACGAGTCATGGCCTGTTTGGCTTTCTTCGAGGCCCACGGATTGTGGGGCCCTTTATGATTGGTTTCTCTTCAATGTTGTGACTCCGGAGACGGCTTCACAGCAGTATGCATATTTGGGGAGCCCGGGCGATCAGTCTCTCCGGGGCTTCTTCACTCGGCGCCGTTGTTGACGCGAGGCCGGGCGTGATATTTGGGTGTGCAATTCTTTGGTGTCCACAAGAGCACCCCGATTTGGGGTCATGAGAAGCAAAAGAATACACCCCGACTTGGGGACACGTGAGAAGCATCTACCCCGCTCATGGGGCACCAAAAAAGGAGACACACTCCGCCCTCGACGCATAAGCAACAGAAGCTCTTACCCCACTCTGGGAGCAAAAAAAAGAAACACACTCTGCCCTTGGCGCATAAGAAGCAGAAGCACCTACCCCACTCTGGGAGCAAAAAAAGAAACACACTCCGCCCTTGGCGCATAAGAAGTAGAAGCACCTACCCCACTCTGGGAGCAAAAAAAGAAACACACTCCGCCCATGGTGCATAAGAAGCAGAAGCACCTACCCCACTCTGGGAGTAAAAAAAAGAAACACACTCCGCCCTTGGCGCATAAGAAGCAGAAGCACCTACCCCACTATGAGGGCATTTGAAGAGTGCTACACCCCGCCTTGGGGGCATTTGAAGAAGAAACACACCCTGGTCTGGGGACATGGAAGCCATGAAAAAATACACCCCGCCTGGGGGCACAAAAGCGGAGAGGCAAAGTACACCCCTCAGGGGGGCGCATACCATATAAAGCTACACCCCAACCTGGGGGCGCTGTTGAGTCCCGGAGGGTGGCAATCAAGAGGGGAGGGGTGAATTGATGGCCCAATAAAAACTAAAAACGAGCTACACGGAACCAAGGCAAGATAAACAACAAACTCAAAACTAGCATGAACAGAAACACACACGTGAATGCGTGATGATGGGGTGATTTATTAACAAGCAATTGAATTCTCTCCTCACCGTGAAGCCCACACGGTTTATAGCAGAAAACCAAACCACAAAGTGCACACAGAATTTTTAGGTGGTTCGGGTACACACCGTGTCCCCTACGTCCACCCCTCACACGGAGGATTAACTTCCACTAGACAGTGAAACACACACACCCGCTGTTTACAACAGCAACCACACACACACGCTGTGTAGAACAGCAAGCACAAACACACACACACGTTCGTGTTGTCGAACACGAACACACACACACAAATCTCGGATTTACTGATTACAAACAGATGATGAAGTTAAACTCAAGGTATTCAAAGTGAGAAGAGTGAAAAGAGGTTGGATTATCCTGGTTGGAGCTCCCCCTATCACTTCCACGAATTTAATCGAACACTTTATGCAGCACGGTGACGATCTTGGCTTGAATGAAGCTTTAGGTTGATTTTGGATCGCATCCAGCAGCTGTGGCTTGTATGGAAGTAGTTCTCCTCCTCCTTCCCTTCACTTTCACGCACTCTTCAAGCTGGAACCAGGTCAGGAGGTGGCGACTTCAACCTGCCAACACAAGGGGTTAGAAAGAAAGCTTACAGCTCAACATACGATTTTTCCCCTTAGGGTTTTCATCAACCAAGCGACATTATATATGCTAAGAGAGTTCTGGGGACGGTCAAGGGACCAGATCCGCAAAATGTGGAGCAAAGCACGGGCCCCCAACCTAAAACAAATGACCCATGAGGTCGAAATTCCAAGGGTCAACAAATACGGCTCGGCCCGAAATGAAGGGGTCGACCCTTGGGGTCGACCCTCGTGGGTGGTTTTTCTGCCCAGAAGGCATGGGTCGACCCCTGGGGTCGACCCTCTCAGGAACAGCTTGCTGTTTAAGAATTTTTACTGAAGGGGTCGACCCTTGGGGTCGACCCACAGCCTGAGGGGTCGACCCTTGGGGTCGACCCTCGCAGGTCCAGAACCAACAGCCAGCGGGCCAAAAAATAAAGACCACAGGGGGCGACCCCTGGGGTCGACCCTTGGCTAGGGGTCGACCCTTGGGGTCGACCCTTTCAGCCAGAACACGAATTTGCCGAGAACGCGATCCAAATGACCGAGTCAAGTTCCAGAACGTCTAAAATAAACATGCAAACCATGAAAAGTGTTCAAGAACAAGTTTATGAGCTACAATAAAATGGTTCTTAAAGCATGTCAATCAATTAAGCTTAAACCATTTCATACTTAGACATAATTCAAATGAGAGACGATCTTAAAGGACTTCAATCACAAAATTGAAAATCAAGGTTGAAGTCGATCTCACCAAACGTCCCAGAGCATTGAAATTCTTGTCCTTGAAGATTGGCCTGTCAAAATATCTCGCAGTTAATTCTTTCATCCAAACTGTCAAATTAACTCACTTACCCTCAAGAAGATTGCATTGAGCCTTCATAACACGCCAAAACCTCATATGACGGAGTTGGGATTCAAGACGTTAGAAGGACTCATTTTCAGTTCAAAAAGAATTTGGTCAACATCAAAACCATAAGGCATTTTACATGAGGAGGGGGTTCAACAATCTCCCCCTTTTTGATGATGACAAAATTTAAAATTACATTTTTGATCAATGTAAACTACCATTCAAGAATAAATGAAACCACATAATTATGAACCATATCAACCACAAATATTGAACTGAATTCACCATGCTGAACCGATATCAAAGGCAACTTAACAAAACATGTGAGATTGAGTAGCATTACCACAAGGTGTGCCGACAACAAGAGGAAATAGGAAGAGTTCAAATGCAATAACAATGAGACATGAAGGAACTTGAGACTCACACAATATGATATGACACACATGACTCTAAAATGCAAAACTAAAATGCAAACTAAAGGCAACTGAAAATGAGCACACATGCATGCAAGCATTCATCACACATACATATAAGTAGCCGAAATAGTCTTTTCTCCCCCTTTGGCAACATCAAAAAGAGGGGGTGAAATAAGTAGTAGATAAAGTCCAAGCTCCAAGAGCAATGTCATCTAATCTTCATCGGACGACGAGGAGGTGTGCGGACGCCTCATATAGCCCAAGATTTCTTCAAGCAAGTGGGTTTGATTATCAAATGTGGCTTGAACAGACTGGTGTGCTCTTGATGACTAAGTTTCAGATCCGCAAGTTGTTTTTGCATGCCCTCCAAAGTCTCCCCATAAGTGTCTAATCGGTCATCTATCGAATCCAACCGATCCATGAGTAGCTGAACCGCCTCGGAAGGCATATCTTCTGCAGGTGGGGCCTGTTCATATTCATCAGATTCATCCTCAGAACGGATCTCTTGTTCTGTACTTTTCAGAGTGCGAACTAAGTTTCCATCAAGCAGCTCATATCCCATATTATGGCAAATGGAATGAATTGTGAAAATGTCAGCCTCTCGTATAGTTTGTGAGATTTCGGTGGAGAGATCAATACCCAAATGTGTAAACACGGCAGTGAGTGCAGCAGCATATGGAATGGTGCGGTTCTTGTGCTTCATGCTATTGCTCATATGAAATAAAAGCATGGCTGGGAAATTCACAGGAATACCACTTAAAATGCAGTAGAAAAGAAACATGTGAATTTCAGTGACCTTGTCATGACCGCCGCCCCGTGGAAGTAGAATTGTGGTGATCATTCTGTGTAAAATGTGTTGCATGGGCGGAAAATGATTTGCATTCAGTCCTGCCACAGAACGGTTACCCCTTTCTTCACCTTTCATCATTTGAAAAACTACATCTTCAGGAATTTCAATATCTCCAAGCATAAAACCTTCAGTCGGGAGATTAAATGCTGCTCCCAAAAATTCTGTAGTGAGAATTAACCGATGGCCATGAACCATTGTAGTTGGGTGCTCCCCGGACATGATAAAATTGCCATAAAATTGATGTACCAAGTTGGGATATATACGTCGATGTGCAGACATGAAATATTCTAGATTCGGCTGACTGCATAACATATCAACGAGTCCCGGAAGATGACGATGTAAGTTTACAAGAGATACCGACCGCGGCCGGAGGACTTTTCTATCCAATACTTTGGGTGGCGGCGCCGGTCCTCTGCCTTGGATGCCCGCCCGACCACGTCGTGCTGGGGCCGCACTCGACTCTCCACGGCTGCGAGAAGCTTGCCTCTTTGGCGCCATCTAACCACAAATCGACGGAACCGGAGATGAGGGAATAGATCAAAATGGCTCAACTTGGAGAGAGATGCTTCCACGAGAGAGAATGGGGATCCTCCACACATCAAGAACTTACCTCAGTGAAGGGAAGAACAACGAGACGCGGTGCTAGCGTCGGAAGAATGATCTGCGCGGGTAGCCACTGAGAGGGCCGCGCTAGGGCACAAAGGGGGATGCCAAGGAGGGGTGTAATGTTTGGAGAAAGAGGTGGCTTTAGGCTAGAAGGGGGCTTGAGGGGTTTTAAGGGATGGGAGGGGAGGAAACTTAGGGTTTCCTCCCTTATTGGAGCCGGTTCGGACGCGGCGAGGCCGCCCGACCGGAACGGGTCGACCCTATGGGTCGTCCCCTTTTAAACCCCGCCCCAGAACATTACCCGTTAGCGAGGGTCGACCCTTGGGGTCGACCCTTTCAGGGTTTGCTGCAAAAGCTGAAGAAAACGTAAGTTTAAGGAAGCGAATGATATGGCTCGAGTCCCCAGTGATTATATTGAGTTGGAATCAAGAAATTGGAGTTATATGAATGGGTATACACACTGGGGAACTTGTTTCAAGAATGACTTAGACCATAGAAGGTGTTCATTGTTTCCCATCTCCGAAAATTCAGATTTTGATATCAATTGCTCTTTTGCTGGCCTTAAGAAAATTCAAGGAATTATCGGCCATAGAATTTGCAAAGCCAATGGTTGTATTCTATAATAAGAACATGCATACCATGCAATCAAGGTTTTCATGCAAAAGAAATAGAAAATTTTTGTGGTTTTTCAAGCACGACTATGCACATGCATGACAAAAAAATGACACACTACATGCAATGCAATGACATTGATGCACATGATTAAGACTCAGATTGATCTATCCTACAAACCCCTAGTTCCCTTCTAAATGATGTGAACTTGTCTACACTAAGAGGTTTGGTGAAAATGTCGGCAATTTGATGATCTGTCTCAACAAAACTGATGTTAATATCACCCTTACTCACATGGTCTCTGATGAAATGATGTCTAATTTCAATATGCTTGGTGCGGGAGTGATGAACTGGATTTTTGGACAGATTTATGGCGGATGTGTTATCACAAAGAATTGGGGTGTTTTTAAAGGAAATGCCATAATCAATCATTTGCTGTTGGATCCATAGCACTTGGGTAACGCAACTACCGACAGCCACATACTCGGCTTCGGCTGTTGATAATGCCACTGAATTTTGTTTCTTGGAGGCCCATGAGACCACACAACCCCCAAGAAAATGGCAATAACCACTAGTGCTTTTCCGATCCATCTTACAGCCCGCGTAATCGGCGTCAGAATAAGCGACAAGTTCAAAGCATGAATTCCGTGGAAACCACAATCCTAAGTTAACTGTACCAGCAATATATCTAAAAATCCGTTTCACAGCCGACAAATGAGATTCCTTTGGATTTGACTGAAATCTTGCACATAGACAAACAGCAAATTGTATGTCGGGCCTGCTGGCAGTTAGATACAATAGTGAACCTATCATACTTCTAAAGAGTTTTTGGTCCACTGATGTACCTTTCTCATCTTGATCAATTTTCAATGAAGTGGACATGGGTGTTGGTTGTGGCTTAGTTGATGCCAAACCGAATTTTTTCAGCAACTCCATTGCATATTTCTTTTGGTGTATGAACAACCCGTCCACCGTTTGATGTACCTGCAATCCCAAAAAGAAGGTTAACTCTCCCATGAGGCTCATTTCGAACTCACTTTGCATCAATTTTGCAAAGTCGTTGCTAAGGGCATCTTTAGTGGAGCCAAAAATAATGTCATCAACGTAAACTTGAACAATCAAGATTTCCTCACCATTCAATTTCGTGAAGAGGGTTTGATCAACATTACCTCGTTTGAATTCATGTTGAATGAGGAATTCACTTAACCTTTCATACCATGCACGGGGTGCTTGTTTCAGACCGTAAAGTGTCTTGTCCAGCTTGTACACATGGTCTAAATGCTTTGTGTCTTCAAACCCCGGTGGTTGCTCCACATACACGTCTTCCTGGATATAGCCATTCAAAAATGCACTCTTAACATCCATTTGAAATAATTTGATGTTATGACAACATGCAAATGCTAAGAGAACCCTCACTGCCTCAAGTCTTGCTACTGGAGCAAAAGACTCATCGAAGTCAACTCCTAATTCTTGGCTATAACCCATGGCTACAAGCCTGGCCTTGTTCCTAATTACCACTCCTTGATCGTTTGTTTTATTTCGAAACACCCATTTGGTTCCGATCACGGAGTGATTCTTAGGACATGGTACGAGGAACCACACCTTGTTCCTTTGAAACTGGTGTAGTTCTTCTTGCATGGCCATGATCCATGACTCATCTTTCAAGGCCTCTTCAATGGAGTGAGGTTCAAATTGAGAGAGCAAGGCTAATAAGTCATGAGTTTCAACTTCCCTGAAGGAGGCTCGTGTCCTTATCCCTTCTTGTACATTTCCCAATACATTCTCCAGAGGATGGTCCTTTGCAAATGTCCATTGCAACGGTAGCTCCTGTTCAAGTTGAGTTTCCTGATTTACATCTTCTTCTTTTGGTTCTTCCTCTTCTTGTTTTTCTGAATTTTCTTGCTTCTTCTCGATATTGTCATCTTTCAACACATCATCCTACAAAATAGATTTTTCATCAGTTCTAAATGGAGATGATTCATCAATAATAACATGTGGACTTTCTTCAACTACGAGAGTTCTCAAATTATATACTCGATATGCTCTCGAATTGAGAGAGTACCCAAGCAATATGCCTTTGTCACTTTTGGGATCAAATTTAGCCAAGTCCTTCTTACCATTGTTATGAATGTAGCATATTGAGCCAAACGGTCTCAAATATGAAATGTTTGGCTTCTTACCTCGGTATAGCTCATATGGAGTTTTCTTCAACAATGGTCTTACCATGGCTCGATTTATGATGTAGCAGGCCGTGTTCACTGCTTCAGCCCAAAAGTACCTTGGTATTTTATTCTCATTCAGCATGGTTCTTGCCATCTCAACTAGCGTTCTGTTCTTCCTTTCCACAACTCCATTCTGTTCCGGAGTTCTAGGTGCGGAGAAGTCATGCATATAGCCTTGAGCCCTGCAAAAATTGCTGAACTCATGGTTATCAAATTCTCGGCCGTGATCACTCCGCACAGCTTTGATGCAATACCCTTTATCATTTTGAACAAATCTGCAAAATGCTTCAAATTCCGTCAGGGCATCATTTTTATGAGAGAGAAAATAGACCCAACAGAATCTTGAATAATCATCCACAATCACAAATCCATATAGTTTACCACCCAAGCTGTGAGTTCTACTTGGTCCGAAGAGATCAATGTGGATGAGTTCAAGAGGTCTTGATGTGGTCACATCTTGTTTGGACTTGAATGATGTCCTTGTTTGTTTGCCCATGCTACAAGCTCCACAAATTCCATCATTGACGGCCTTCAACTTGGGCAGTCCAACCACCAAATCCTTTCTGGATAATTTCAGCAATACATTGAAGCTAGCATGCCCAAGACGCCGATGCCAGAGCCAAGCATCATCGTTGCTCCTTGCAGTTAAACATAAGTTTTCATGAGAAGCATCATTCAAGTCTATCATGTAAACATTGTTATACCTGAAACCAATGAATTTGATCTCTTGAGTATTCCTATTCAAAACAGTGCAGTGGTTAGAATCAAAAATCACATTGCATCCCTTATCACAAAGTTGACTTATGCTTAAAAGATTATGTTGTAAACCCTTCACAAGCAATACATTTTCAATGGTATGATTTTGATTCTTACCTATCTTACCTTCCCCAATAATTTTACCTTTGTCTTTACCACCGAATGCTACCGTTCCACCATCCTTTTCTTGCAGGTCCACAAACCATTCCTTGTTTCCCATCATATGTCGAGAGCAACCGCTGTCCAAATACCATTTGTTCCTTTGAGCTCTCGAGTGGACCTACAATTCAACCAAAGTTCTTATGGAGATTTTGGTACCCAAGCAAGCTTGGGTCCATGATGGTTAGAGGCATGATGCATATATGATCTTTTTCTGAATCCAACAGAATTTTCTTCATCATATTTCAGCATTTTACAATCATACATATCATGACCCATTTTTCCACAATAGAAACAAGTGATGGCTCTATCTCTTTTTCTCCATCTACCAACATTCGAAAAGGAGTTATGCATGTGTTTCTTTGGTTTAAGAGATGCTGAACTTGATCTTTCAAGGATGGCAAGGACATCCTTCAACATTTTTATTTCAGCCAATTGAGATTGACTTTGTTTTTCAGCCTTTTCTTTGGCTTCATTACAAGCCGAGATTTGAAGCTTTTCTTGTTCCATGTCATCTTTCAATTCTTCATGCATTTTCAGAAATGTAGATTGTTCTTCTCTCATACATGAAATCTCTTCTTCAAATAGTTCAATTTTGGATGAAAGAATTTCATTTTCTGATTTTAAAGCATGGCACTCTTCACATGATTTTTTAGTATGCACAAAATGATCAATTTTCTTTTTCAAATTTCTGTTTTCAGATTTGAATCTCTTACATTTTTCATATAAAGATTCATATGCAATTTGCCATTGTTCAGAGGTGAGAGTTTCAGTTTCAGAATCTACCTCATTTCCTTCGTCGTCATTTGCCATGAGGCATAGATTCTGGACTAGCTCCTCTAGTCCACCTTCATTTCCGGACTCCTCTTGATCTTCATCGCTCCATGTGGCCATCATGGCCTTGGGCTTTCTGAACTTGCCTTTCTTTACCTTCTTGATGAGATCGGGGCACTCACCCCGCATATGGCCGGGTTTCTTGCATTCATAGCAAATCACTTCTTCTCTCTTGCTATTTTCTCCTCTGTTTGGACCTTGCCTTCTTAGTCCTTTTCTGAACTGACCACCAAAATTTCTGGTTCGTTTCACAAACCGTCTTGCCCTTTGTGTGATCATGGCAACTAATTCTTCATCTTCAGTGTTGCCTATTGAATCATTTTCACTGCCCTCTGAGTCGTGTGGATTCACCTTTAGAGCCATTGTGGTAACAACTTTCTTTTTCTTGTGATCCTCCTCACTCCTTTTGATGTTTATCTCGTAAGTCATCAGCGAGCCAATTAACTCGTCAAGGGTTAAGGTACTTAGATCTTTGGAGTCTTCAATTACAGTGGCCTTTGTATGCCACTATGGAGTGAGGGATCTTAGGACTTTTCTGACGAATTCCTTGTTGGAATACTCCTTGCCAAGTCCCTTTAGTCCATTGGTAATCTCGGTTAGCCTTGCAAACATGTCAGAAGTTGATTCTTCTGACTTCATTGCGAATAGCTCATAGTCCCGAACTAGGAGGTTGGCTTTTGTTTCCTTGACTTCCGATGTTCCTTCATATATAAGCCGTAGCTTATCCCACATCTCCTGCGCAGAGGCACACATAGATATTCGTGAGTATTCGTTAGGATGAACGGCACATTGAATTATATTCATAGCCTTAAAGTTTGTTGAACACTTCTCTATATCTTCTTCATCCCATTCATCTTCTTTTTCAGATAAAACATATGGACCCTTACTTATGACACGCCAAACATCATAGTCCTGGGCACGTAGGAAAACATACATTCTATTCTTCCAGTAAGGGTAGTTCGATCCATCAAAGAACGGAGGTCTTTGAATGGAATGCCCTTCGGGCATCATCCCTCTGTTTGCCATTAAACGGGATCTGCTCTGACGACCGTGAGATCGTAAATCAACCAGAGCACAAGGCTCTGATACCAATTGTTGAGTCCCGGAGGGTGGCAATCAAGAGGGGAGGGGTGAATTGATGGCCCAATAAAAACTAAAAACGAGCTACACGGAACCAAGGCAAGATAAACAACAAACTCAAAACTAGCATGAACAGAAACACACACGTGAATGCGTGATGATGGGGTGATTTATTAACAAGCAATTGAATTCTCTCCTCACCGTGAAGCCCACACGGTTTATAGCAGAAAACCAAACCACAAAGTGCACACGGAATTTTTAGGTGGTTCGGGTACACACCGTGTCCCCTACGTCCACCCCTCACACGGAGGATTAACTTCCACTAGACAGTGAAACACACACACCCGCTGTTTACAACAGCAACCACACACACACGCTGTGTAGAACAGCAAGCACAAACACACACACACGTTCGTGTTGTCGAACACGAACACACACACACAAATCTCGGATTTACTGATTACAAACAGATGATGAAGTTAAACTCAAGGTATTCAAAGTGAGAAGAGTGAAAAGAGGTTGGATTATCCTGGTTGGAGCTCCCCCTATCACTTCCACGAATTTAATCGAACACTTTATGCAGCACGGTGACGATCTTGGCTTGAATGAAGCTTTAGGTTGATTTTGGATCGCATCCAGCAGCTGTGGCTTGTATGGAAGTAGTTCTCCTCCACCTTCCCTTCACTTTCACGCACTCTTCAAGCTGGAACCAGGTCAGGAGGTGGCGACTTCAACCTGCCAACACAAGGGGTTAGAAAGAAAGCTTACAGCTCAACATACGATTTTTCCCCTTAAGGTTTTCATCAACCAAGCGACATTATATATGCTAAGAGAGTTCTGAGGACGGTCAAGGGACCAGATCCGCAAAATGTGGAGCAAAGCACGGGCCCCCAACCTTAAACAAATGACCCATGAGGTCGAAATTCCAAGGGTCAACAAATACGGCTCGGCCCGAAAATGAAGGGGTCGACCCTTGGGGTCGAACCTCGTGGGTGGTTTTCTGCCCAGAAGGCATGGGTCGACCCCTGGGGTCGACCCTCTCAGGAACAGCTTGCTGTTTAAGAATTTTTACTGAAGGGGTCGACCCTTGGGGTCGACCCACAGCCTGAGGGGTCGACCCTTGGGTCGACCCTCGCAGGTCCAGAACCAACAGCCAGCGGGCCAAAAAATAAAGACCACAGGGGGCGACCCCTGGGGTCGACCCTTGGCTAGGGGTCGACCCTTGGGGTCGACCCTTTCAGCCAGAACACGAATTTGCCGAGAACACGATCCAAATGACCGAGTCAAGTTCCAGAACGTCTAAAATAAACATGCAAACCATGAAAAGTGTTCAAGAACAAGTTTATGAGCTACAATAAAATGGTTCTTAAAGCATGTCAATCAATTAAGCTTAAACCATTTCATACTTAGACATAATTCAAATGAGAGACGATCTTAAAGGACTTCAATCACAAAATTGAAAATCAAGGTTGAAGTCGATCTCACCAAACGTCCCAGAGCATTGAAATTCTTGTCCTTGAAGATTGGTCTGTCAAAATATCTCGCAGTTAATTCTTTCATCCAAACTGTCAAATTAACTCACTTACCCTCAAGAAGATTGCATTGAGCCTTCATAACACGCCAAAACCTCATATGACGGAGTTGGGATTCAAGACGTTAGAAGGACTCATTTTCAGTTCAAAAAGAATTTGGTCAACATCAAAACCATAAGGCATTTTACATGAGGAGGGGGTTCAACAGGCGCATTAAGAGAAATACACTCCAGCGCGGAGGAATTAATGAGAAAAGAAGAGCAGAATAAAGAAAGAGACACGCATGAGACAGACGTGGTCCTCGAGCCCGCCTTATCACACAAAAAGAAGAGGAAAAAAAAAGAGACATGAGGTGAACATGGTCCTTGCACCTGCCTCTCCACACAAAAGAAGAAGAGAAGAAGAGAAAGAAGAGTCACGAGGCAAACTTTTACCTCCGACCTTTGGCCACTCAACGAATAGAAACCAATCAGCACCCCACCGACCGGGCGTTAAACCGGAAAATATTCCGCTAGCGGGGCGTTACACCAAAAGATATTTAGCCATCGGGGCTTCAACCGAAAGATGTTCAGCCATCGGGGCTTCAAACCAACAGATACTCCGCTATCGGGGCGTTACACCGAAAGATATTTAGCCATCGGGGCTTCAACCGAGAGATATCCAGCCATCGAGGCTTCAACCGAAAGATGTTCAGCCATCGGGGCTTCAAACCGACAGATACTCCGCTATCGGGGCGTTACACCGAAAGATATTTAGCCATCGGGACTTCAACCGAGAGATATCCAGCCATCAGGGCTTCAACCGAAAGATATTCAGCCATCGAGGCTTCAAGCCGACAGATATTTAGCCATCGGGACTTCAAACCGACTAAACCTTCTGCCGACGGGGCGTTAAACCAACTACACCTTCCGCCGACGGGGCGTTAAACCGACCAAATACTCAACCGTCGGCCTCTTGGCCGACAGCTTCCTAATTATCGGCTCCTGGCCGACAGCTACTCTACCTTCGGCCTTTGGCCACTCAACAAAATCGAAAGACCTTTCCTATTGTCGGCACCATGACCCTCCGTCTAGGCCGATGCATGAACACATTGCCAGCATCATGACTCCTTCGTCTAGGTTGGCGCATAAACCTATTGCCGGTGGCACTCTCGCCATCGAGTCGACAAATATCTCACCTTTGGCCTTTGGGCCACTAAAAAAAGGGAAAGAATCAACCTTTCACTCTGGTTTGGGGCCCTTCCCCGGCTAGAGAATCAAAGAGTCAACCTTTCACTCTAGTTTGGGCCCTTCCCCGGCTAGAGAACCAAAGAATCAACATTTCACTCCGGTTCGGGTCCTTCCCCGGCCAGAGAATCAAAGAATCAATCTTTCACTCTGGTTTGGGCCCTTCCCCAGCTAGAGAATCAAAGAATCAACCCTTCACTCCGGTTCGGGTCCTTTCCCGGCCAGAGAACTACAGAATCAACCCTTTACTCTGTTGTGACCCCTCTATGTTGATGATGTTGACACCTGCTTTATTTCATTGGCAACATCATTATTTTGATTGATTGGCAACTGCTTTTGAATTGATGAAATTGCTCTATCAGATTGACTATGTGTTCTTTGCATTTAATACACTGATGTTTACATTTCTCACTGTCATGGGTCGACGCATCCTCTGATGGGTCGACTCCTTTAGCAGACTTGTTTAGATTGAGTCTATACACTAGAAACTCTCATATCGATTGAGTCTATACATCGTCCATTTCAGATAAAGTCCACACATTGCATTTCATTTTCATTGGAAGTGTGTACAGCGTCAACTCTCTAAGTGTGTACAGCGTCAGTCTCATGCATGTCTTAGGCTAAGTCTGTACAGCGTCTCATTCATGCTTTGATTAATGAAGTCTGTACATCAGTCTTCACATTCTAAGTCTGTACAGCCGTTGGCTTTGAACCTCACAGTCTGTACATTCGATTCACCCTTGATCTGGTCAAGTGTATACATTCCTTCACTGTAGCTTTCACGTATCCAAAGTCTATACATCGTGAAAGTCTATACATTCTTCACTGACTTTCGTTCAGGCAAAGTCTATACACTGAGGTCTTTCCCTACGTTTCTTAAGTGAAGTCTGTACATTCGTTTCTGAAGCTTAAAGTCTATACAGTCCAGCCTATTCCTACGATCAAGGTTTCAGCTACAATCAAGTCTGTACATTGACTTCGCTTCATCAAGTCTGTACATTGACTCGCCAACTTCTTTGAAGTCTGTACATCGCTTCATGTCCCCAAAGTCTGTACATCCACAGTGGAATTTGAAGTCTGTACACTGACTCGCTTCATTTCCTAAAGTCTGTACATCGACAGTGAAACTTGAAGTCTGTACATTGGTCTTCAAATCCAAAGTCTGCACATTGGTCTTCGAATCCAAAGTCTATACAATGGTCTTCACACTTGAAGTCTATACATTCGATGTGCAGAGTTGATGTCTATACTGTGCCTTATGCTGATCGAGTCTACACATTGGTCGGTGGCAAGTCTATACATTGGCCTCCTTGCTTCAAGTCTATACACTGGACTGTTTGGTCAAGTCTATACACCCTTCAGTTAAAATTCCAAGTCTGTACATCGGACTGTGTCAAGTAAAGTCTATACATCCGATTGTGCAATGTCTTAGCCATCGTCTCACATTCTTCAAGTCTACACAATGGTCGGTGGTAAGTCTACACATTGGTGTTTCATTCGAAGTCTGTACACTCACCAGTGAACGACACGTCCACACATTGGACTGTAGCTGCTCGAAGGTCAAGTCTATACATTGGCCGCTGTTCTTCAAAGTCTGTACATTGGGCTTTCACATGAAGTCTGTACATCCGTTCGTTCTGCATCGTTATCAAGTCTGTACAGCCACTCTTTGAGCATCAAGTATATACATTGGTATTGGGTGAGCATAGTCAAGTATGTACACTGCACTTGAGTCCGTTGTCTTCAGTAAAGTATATACATTGGCATCGGTCTTCACCTTGAGTATGTACAGTGGCTGCTTCATATAGGAAGTATGTACAGCCGTTGCCTCTTCATATAAAGTCTATACTTTGGGCAAGTCTGTACACTGGTTTTCCTTCGTATGAAGCCTTTACATTCACTAAGTCTGTACATTGCTTTCCTTCGTATGAAGTCTTTACGTTCATTAACTCTATACACTGCATTCGTGTTTGCAAAGCCTGAGCATGGTTTACACTTAATCTGAATATGTTCTTGTCTGTTTGAGTGAATGCAGAAACAAATGAAGGGCACGTGATCCGAGGTACCTGGCTCGTGATCCGAGAAGGATAAGGTAACCAGATGAGGACACGTGTACTGACACTCCATTGGACGCTGCCACATGGTCCAAATGCTTGGGCGGGAAACGTGGAGAGCACACGCCTGCTGTTGTTGCTGCTATATATATATGGCCCTTCTTCCACAGAAGAAGGATGATCGAAGATAGAAGGGAGAAAGCCTATACAGCCACAGCAAGGCTCCTTCGATCCACAGAGAGAAAAGAAAGAAGAAAAGATACAGAGAAGAAGAAGAAATAAAGAAGAAGAAGAAATAGAGAAGAAGAAAAAGAGAGAAGAAGAGATCAAGAGAGATTGAGTTGAGAGAGAGCTGATTGAGAGTGAGAGTGAGAGAGTTTGTATCTCAGTCTCGTGGTTCAAAACCAGAGCTGAGCTTTGCTCTTTAGAGCTACATTGCTTTTGGGTTTTCCTTTTTCGGTTTGATTCTGTCTTTTCATTTCCGAACATTGTTTCTTCAAGCTGTGTGTCAGCGGTTGCAGAGGATCAGATCCTCTGGTCGGCAAGCTGTAGTGCCTAGCGAAGTTGTGTATCAGCGGATTGTTTGGCCAATTTTTATAAAATGTGATTCTGGTTTATTATTTTATCATGCACAGTGAACTTATCTATTGCTTGTAGTGCATGAACTCCAATTTTTATCATCCTTAAACCAGAAATCTTTCTGACAGCAGTTTCTAAATTCATATGACTGAAGACTCTATGCTTTAGAATGCTTATTCATGAACTACCTGTTCAGAATGCCAGTCAGTTCTTCTCTTGATTCTTCCCTTGTATTTAATTTTTTCCCTCCTCTTTGTTGATGACAACTCTAGGGGATGTCTAGGGGGAGAATTCAGACAGATATGTATTCTCCCCCTAGACATCCCCTAGACAATATTCTCCCCCTTTGCCATCAACAAAGAGGAGGGAAAAAATTAAATACAAGGGAAGAATCAAGAGAAGAACTGACTGGTATTCTGAACAGGTAGTTCATGAATAAGCATTCTAAAGCATAGAGTCTTCAGTCATATGAATTTAGAAACTGCTGTCAGAAAGATTTCTGGTTTAAGGATGATAAAAATTGGAGTTCATGCACTACAAGCAATAGATAAGTTCACTGTGCATGATAAAACAATAAACCAGAATCACATTTGCATGAAAGATTTAGTTTCATAATATCTTACTTTCATAGTCTCATAAAAATATTGAGAGAAACCAAGTCATGTATTGAAACTAAACAAATTGACACTCATGAACTTTTCTTTTGAAGGAGCAGCATTATCAATATTAGATCATTTTGAGCATTCAGGTACCATAAGTCTTTCTGTGTAAGGGTATACGTTTATCAGACGCCAATACCCCTAGATACTCAACAAGATGGACCATTCTGCCTATGATCAAATTCAACAGAACTGAGTTACACCTTTTTGTGTGAGGGTACACGTTTATCAGACGCCAGTTACCCCCAGGTACTCAGTGAAACCAGCCTGATGTTTTGAACATTTTAAACAGAGATAGCTGATACACTTTATGACATGAGTGTTGTCCACTTCTTTGATGGATCACTCAGTTTCTCAGTGATTTACCAGTCATTGCTCTGCTAATATTTATTTTCAATGATTTTTAATATTTTTTAATATCTTTCTTAGCTGTCCTTTTTTATGTTTCAGAATGACTTGTTTAAGAACAATACATATACTTATCCTCTCTAATCATGATTTCAAATGATTTTTTAGATTTCAGATATGATTAACTTTGTCTGACATGAAATAAGAAAGAGGTTGAGAGTTTTATCAATTTTCAACTTACTTATATACTGATTACAATCTTTAAACTCCAACCATTATAAGATTTAAACCATTACATCAGTCTTTGAACAATTCAAATTCTTATAAATCAAGAAGTCCATTTTCTACTGCTTAGAAATCAGAACTGACCAACATATTGCCATAATGTCAGAGACAAGTATTCAGAGTTAAAAGTTGAATGACTTCAAGAAAGTTGAAACCACTCTGAATTTCTAGCAATACTCCCCATGTCTATATGCATGCAATTTGCTAATGAATGGCAAGAATTAATTGAGAGAGAGCTTATGCATAGGTCATGAATGAATGATATGCAAAGACATGCAAAGACTCGACAAGCTCCCCCTGAATATATGCAATGTTTGTTTCAACATTCACATCCACATGAATTATCCAAGCAATCAAATGCAAGTCCACATCAGAGATTTTATTCACAGCAGTTAAACAATCATTCATCATGTTGAAATTTACATAAGCCAAGTTCTCTTCTAAGAAACTTAAAATTTTCATTCCAAGAGGCTTAGTAAAAATATCAGCAATTTATTTTTCAGTTTCTATGAAATTCATTTCAATCTCCTTTTTATTTACAGCATCTCTAAGAAAATAATGTTTTATCTCTATATGCTTAGTCCTTGAATGGTGAACAGGATTTTTAGCAAGGCATATAGCACTAGTATTATCACATAAAAGTGGAATGCATCCCAGATTTATCTGATAATCAGCCAGTTGGTGCTTAATCCAAAGTACTTGGGCTGCACAATTACATGCTGCAACATACTCAGCTTCAGCTGTGGATAATGCTACAGTGTGTTGCTTCTTAGATGCCCAAGACACTAGACAGCCACCAAGGAATTGTCAGTAGCCACTAGTGCTTTTTCTATCTACTCGACACCCAGCATAGTCTGCATCAGTGTAGGCTAGAAGCTCTAACTCACACTTAGTATGATACCAGAGACCTAGTTCTTGGGTGCCTAGTAAATACCTAAAAATCCTTTTCACAGCTTTAAAGTGAGTTTCTTTAGGACTGGCCTGAAATCTAGAGCATAAACACACAACAAATTGTATATCAGGCCTAGATGCTGTAAGATAAAGAAGAGATCTGATCATACCTCGGTATAGCCTTTGGTCCACAGGTTTACCTTTAGAATCTTCATCCAAACTGGTTGAGGTACCCATTGGAGTAGCTATTTCCTTGAGGTTGTCCATTTTATACTTTTTCAATAAGTTCTTTACATACTACCGCATAATGATAAGGGAGTGGGAGTGTATATGCATAATGATAAGGGAGAGTTTGAGGCAGTGAGTTGCATGCATTCATAGCATCTGCATGTCAATCTGCATAACTCATCATGTCTTTCATCAAACATATACCTATATGTCAGGATGTTGTTATTCTACTTCATATGGGGTTGCCATCATCAAAAAGGGGGAGATTGTTGTGACCCCTCTATGTTGATGATGTTGACACCTGCTTTATTTCATTGGCAATATCATTGTTTTGATTGATTGGCAACTGCTTTTGAATTGATGAAATTGCTCTATCAGATTGACTATGTGTTCTTTGCATTTAATACACTACTGTTTGCATTTCTCACTGTCATGGGTCGACGCATCCTCTGATGGGTCGACTCCTTTAGCAGACTTGTTTAGATTGAGTCTATACACTAGAAACTCTCATATCGATTGAGTCTATACATCGTCCATTTCAGATAAAGTCCACACATTGCATTTCATTTTCATTGGAAGTGTGTACAACGTCAACTCTCTAAGTGTGTACAACGTCAGTCTCATGCATGTCTTAGGCTAAGTCTGTACAGCGTCTCATTCATGCTTTGATTAATGAAGTCTGTACATCAGTCTTCACATTCTAAGTCTGTACAGCCGTTGGCTTTGAATCTCAGAGTCTGTACATTCGATTCGCCCTTGATCTGGTCAAGTGTATACATTCCTTCACTGTAGCTTTCACGTATCCAAAGTCTATACATCGTGAAAGTCTATACATTCTTCACTGACTTTCGTTCAGGCAAAGTCTATACACTGAGGTCTTTCCCTACGTTTCTTAAGTGAAGTCTGTACATTCGTTTCTGAAGCTTAAAGTCTATACAGTCCAGCCTATTCCTACGATCAAGGTTTCAGCTACAATCAAGTCTGTACATTGGCTTCGCTTCATCAAGTCTGTACATTGACTAGCCAACTTCTTTGAAGTCTGTACATCGCTTCATGTCCCCAAAGTCTGTACATCCACAGTGGAATTTGAAGTCTGTACACTGACTCGCTTCATTTCCTAAAGTCTGTACATCCACAGTGAAACTTGAAGTCTTTACATTGGTCTTCAAATCCAAAGTCTGCACATTGGTCTTCGAATCCAAAGTCTATACAATGGTCTTCACACTTGAAGTCTATACATTCGATGTGCAGAGTTGATGTCTATACTGTGCCTTATGCTGATCGAGTCTACACATTGGTCGGTGGCAAGTCTATACATTGGCCTCCTTGCTTCAAGTCTATACACTGGACTATTTGGTCAAGTCTATACACCCTTCAGTTGAAATTCCAAGTCTGTACATCGGACTGTGTCAAGTAAAGTCTATACATCCGATTGTGCAATGTCTTAGCCATCGTCTCACATTCTTCAAGTCTACACAATGGTCGGTGGTAAGTCTACACATTGGTGTTTCATTCGAAGTCTGTACACTCACCAGTGAACGACACGTCCACACATTGGACTGTAGCTGCTCGAAGGTCAAGTCTATACATTGGCCGCTGTTCTTCAAAGTCTGTACATTGGGCTTTCACATGAAGTCTGTACATCCGTTCGTTCTGCATCGTTATCAAGTCTGTACAGCCACTCTTTGAGCATCAAGTATATACATTGGTATTGGGTGAGCATAGTCAAGTATGTACACTGCACTTGAGTCCGTTGTCTTCAGTAAAGTCTATACATTGGCATCGGTCTTCACCTTGAGTATGTACAGTGGCTGCTTCATATAGGAAGTATGTACAGCCGTTGCCTCTTCATATAAAGTCTATACTTTGGGCAAGTCTGTACACTGGTTTTCTTTCGTATGAAGCCTTTACATTCACTAAGTCTGTACACTGCTTTCCTTCGTATGAAGTCTTTACGTTCATTAACTCTATACATTGCATTCGTGTTTGCAAAGCCTGAGCATGGTTTACACTTAATCTGAATATGTTCTTGTCTGTTTGACAGTGAATGCAGAAACAAATGAAGGGCACGTGATCCGAGGTACCTGGCTCGTGATCCGAGAAGGACAAGGTAACCAGATGAGGACACGTGTACTGACACTCCATTGGATGCTGCCACGTGGTCCAAATGCTTGGGCGGGAAACGTGGAGAGCACACGCCTGCTGCTGTTGCTGCTATATATATATGGCCCTTCTTCCACAGAAGAAGGATGATCGAAGACAGAAGGGAGAAAGTCTATACAGCCACAGCAAGGCTCCTTCGATCCACAGAGAGAAAAGAAAGAAGAAAAGATACAGAGAAGAAGAAGAAATAGAGAAGAAGAAGAAAAAGAGAGAAGAAGAGATCGAGAGAGATTGAGTTGAGAGAGAGCTGATTGAGAGTGAGAGTGAGAGAGTTTGTATCTCAGTCTCGTGGTTCAAAACCAGAGCTGAGCTTTGCTCTTTAGAGCTACATTACTTTTGGGTTTTCCTTTTTCGGTTTGATTCTGTCTTTTCATTTCCAAACATTGTTTCTTCAAGCTGTGTGTCAGCGGTTGCAGTGGTAGTCTCCACTGGACGGGTTAAGCTGTATTTCCCCAGCGGTTGCAGAGGATCAGATCCTCTTGTCGGTAAGCTATAGTGCCCAGCGAAGCTGTGTATCAGCGGATTGTTTGGCCAAGCTGTAAAGCCCAGCGGACGCAAGCTGTGCTGCGCAGCAGGAAGCCATACTCGGTTGAGTGTGGGGTGGACGGAGGTCGTTGACCGAACCACCTAAAAATTGTGTGTGCAGTGTGTTTGTGTGATCTGTGTGCGATGGGAATTCTTGCTTAGCTTATTTGGTTGCATCGCTTATGCTCATGTCTAGCTTTCGATACATAGATATGGTGAATGGCTTTCATGGGTCGACCCTTTGCTTAGCATTCTTCCTTTAGCTTAACTGATGTTTGCCTAAATTCCGCTTTAGAACTTACAGTAGTTTTAAATTAGGCAAGTTGATCAATTCACCCCCCTCTAGATCCACACTTAGTGGAGATAGACTGCGTCCATCTAACCCAACATACTCCAGTTCAGGTCCTTCCCCGGCCAGAGAATCAAAGAATCAACCCTTCACTCCGGTTCGGGTCCTTCCCCGGCCAGAGAATCAAAGAATCAACCCTTCACTCCGGTTCGGGTCCTTCCCCGGCTAGAGAATCAAAGAATAAACCCTCCCACTTTGGTTCGGGTCCTTCCCCGGCCAGAGAATCAAAGAATCAACCCTTTCACTCTGGTTTGGGTCCTTCCCCGGCTAGAGAATCAGAGGAATAAACCCTCCCACTTTGGTTCGGATCCTTTCCCGGTCAGAGAATTAAAGAATCATCCTTTCACTTTGGTTCGGATCCTCTTCCGACCAGAGAATTAAAGAATCAACCTCTCACTTTGGTTCGGATCCTTCTCCGTCTAGAGGATCAAAAAAAGAGACCCTTCTCTTCAGCCTCACACGGCTCGCTACCCAACTCCTTTTGGCTCAGCCATTTCGATCAAGGCCCACTACCAGGATTAATCCATCCGGTCCACCGCGCTCCCAATATCTCTTGGCTTTTCAGCCTACCTTTTAATATCCCAACCTTTGGCCTTCGAGGCCTACTTCCAAATTTCGGCCTTCGTGGCCTGCTTCCCTTTGGCTTCTATAGCCTGCTTCCCAACTCTGGCTCTTGCAGCCTGCTTACCTTTGGCCTTCGTGGCCTGCTTCCCAATCCTGGCCCTCGTAGCCTGCTTACCTTTGGCCCTCGTGGCCTGCTTCCCAACTTTGGCTCTCACAGTCTGCTTCCCTTTGGCTTATATAGCCTGCTTCCCAACTCTGGCTCTTGCAGCCTGCTTCCCTTTGACTTCTATAGCCTGCTTCCCAACTCTGGCTCTTGCAGCCTGCTTACCTTTGGCCTTCGTGGTCTGTTTCCCAATCCTGGCCCTCGTAGCATGCTTACCTTTGGCTCTCGTGGCCTGCGTCCCAACTTTGGCTCTCACAGCCTGCTTACCTTAGGCTTTTATAGCCCGCTTCCCAACTCTGGCTCTCGTAGCCTGTTTGCCTTTGGCTTTCACAGCTTGCTTCCCATGACTTCGGCTTTTGCAGCCCGCTTCCCAATATCTTTGGCTCCTGCAGCCTGCTTCCCAGAATTCGGCCTTTACGGCCTACTTCCCTGAATTTAGCCTTCACAGCCCGTTTCCCGTAACTTTGGCTCTCACAGCCTGCTTCCCTTTGGCTTTTATAGCCTGTTTCCCAATTCTGGCTCTTGCAGCCTGCTTACCTTTGGCCTTCGTGGCCTACTTCCCAATTCTGACCCTCGTAGCCTGCTTACCTTTGGCCCTCGTGGCCTGCTTCCCAACTATGGCTCTCACAGCCTGCTTCCCTTTGGCTTTTATAGCATGCTTCCTAATTCTGGCTCTTGCAGCCTGCTTACCTTTGGCCTTCGTGACCTGCTTCCCAATTCTGGCCCTCGTAGTCTGCTTACCTTTATCCCTCGTGGCCTGCTTCCCAACTTTGGCTCTCATACCTTGCTTCCCTTTGGCTTTTATAGCCTGCTTCCCAACTTTGGCTTTTGCATCCTGCTTACCTTTGGCCTTCGTGGCCTGCTTCCCAATTCTGGCTCTCATAGCCTGCTTACCTTTGGCCCTCGTGGCCTGCTTCCCAACTTTGACTCTGGCAGCCTACTTTCCTTTGACTTTTATAGCCTGCTTCCCAATATCTGGCTTTTGTATCCTGCTTCCCCAACCTTTTGGCTCTTGTAGCCTGCTTCCCAACTTCGGCTCTTTGCAGCCCGCTTCTCAGCTTCGGCTTGTAGCCCGCTTCCCCAACTTTGGCTCTCATAGCTTGCTTCCCTTTGGCCTTTGTGGCCTGCTTCCCAGTGTTGGCTCTCGTAGCATGCTCCCCCAACCTTTGGCCCTTGTAGCCCGCTTCCCAGCATCTCCCGGGTTCTATGGCCTGCTTTCCTGATACCCTTTCAGCCGTTCGTGGTCTGCTTCCCTAATACCTTTACTACCACTGCACTTATACGTAGCAACAATATTTCCTTATGCAAAACAAAAAAACAAAACACGACAAAAACAAAAAAACACAAAAGAAAGAAAAAAAAAGAAAAAAAAGAAAAAGAGAAAAAAAAATAAGAATTACTTGGCTACCCTGCTTGCATGTTTGCTTAATGTAGAATAATGCACCTCCTTGAAATTTTCTAGGACCTTGTTTCCTTGCTAAATAATAATGCCCCGATTTCGGATGAGCACGCGTCACGACATACGCTCGAAGGGAACCCAATTATGGCGGATGCACACGTCAAGGGGAGGAGTCATGGCTGAATTGCTAAGCCCAACTCACAAAATAAACCTGAGGCAACACTCCCACACTTAGCACTTAATGTGTTCAATAGCTTTCAACCATAGGGATTGCCCGAATTCTTTCATAGCACTCTACGGAGACTTGAATTCCTGCACTCGCGTGAAAGGTAATCGTGAGGAAAAAGCTGCCTACTCCCACTGTAAAAAAAAAGAGAGAGAGAGAAAAAAAAGAAGAGAAAAAAGAAGAGAGAGAGAAACGCGGATCCGAGTAGCCGGAAATCCCCACTGAAACAAATGAGGAGACTCGCGCGAAATGGTGAAGCGAAACACAATGAGGACAAATCCTAGTAGTCGGGAATCCCCATTGAGACACATAAGGAGACTCACGTCGAACGGTGAAATCCGCTACCAAAATAAATAAATGGGGGCTGTGTGAAGCTACCGAAAGTCGAAAGCATGGAACTAATGTGTAGGCGCTAGAGTGATCCTCGAGTGTCACCAGGAAAACCTGCATATCCCTATGGTTAGGGCTCTTTGTTCGCACATTTGTACCGCCACGCCACAGAGAATTGCCTCGGGTGAAATGCGTGAATTAAGGCTATGCATGCAAGACGTGCGATATTCTCTTGACGGGTGCACCACCCCTCAATTGTGCCTCATGACCCGCACCGTGTCTGTGAATTATGGGCGATGTCCCTATCCCATCCCCTACAGAGGGAGCTATCACATACGTATATTTATGTTATGCCTGCTAATGAATGCCTGCATGCTTGAATAAAAAAAATAAAAAATAAAAAAAATAATAATGTGTGTATACAGTAAAATCAATTTCGGCTATCGCAGCCTACTTTCCCAGTTCTGGCTCGTAGAGCCCAATCTTGGCCCCCCATGGCCTACCTCTTTCCCTCGCGGCTCGTTAATCTCCCAACTCCGGCTTCTGTAGTCCGCTTCCCCGATTTGGGCTTTCACATCTTACGCCATAATTTCGGCCCTTGCAGGCCACTTCCCAAAAACTTTGGCTCTTGTAGCCTGCTTACCTCGGCCCCCATGGCCCGCTTTCCCAATTCTGGCCTGCACGGCCTACTTCCCATAATTTGGCCTTCACGGCCCGCTGCCCATAATTTCGGCCCTTGCAGCCCGCTTCCCAACAACTTTGGCTCTTGCAGCTTGCTTCCCAGAATTCGACCTTCACAGCCCACTTCCCATAATTTCGGCTCTTGCAACCCGCTTCCCAATATCCTTGACTTTCATAAGTTGCTCCCCCAATTCGGCCTCTGCGGCCCGCTTCCCGACTCTGGCTCCCGTAGCCCGCTCCCCCTTTGGCCTCCATGGCCTGCTCCCCAATTCTGGCTTTTATAGCCCGCTTCCCAACTTTGGCTTTTACAGCCTGCTTCCCTTGGCCCTCGTGGCCTGCTTCCCAATTTTAGCTCTCATAGCCTGATGCGGGACGGGACCACGGACACGGCAAGCTCGCGATCGTCCCTTGATGAGGGAAGCGTCAGACGTGCACGGTTGAGAAACCGGCAAGAGCTAGGGTGGTCGGCTCGCACTTTCGTGCCCGGATCGGGTCACGGGACGGCTTCGCTCTCTCTCGCAGCAGTGATATTATAAATTGAAAGCGAGCTAGGTATCCCTACACATGCTCTCTAGCAGCGGCATATAAAGCATATAAAGAATTAAGCTAATGCCAAGTGTAAGGGTGAAGGATATACCTCCATGCTCTCGGCGTGGCGAAGACGGCACCCGGCCAAAGCTCGTACTCCCGGGAACTTAGTACATTATGTTTACAGCAGTACAAATAAGCCCACTCCACGCAGGGAGGTAAAGGGCGACACAAGTGGGCCCGGGAGGACCAAGTTTGGGTTGACGGGCGGTTTCGGGCAATGCTTCGGCTTCACGCGTACTCGTGCTAGTGGGGGCCCACATATTGACCGGAGGGGTCGTGTGGGGCCTGATGACTCCTCTGTTGTGGAGACACCTGGAAAGCGTTCCCCTGGGATGGCGAGCTGCTGGAACGATCGCCGGACGCCGGGCGGCCCTCGGACGACGCTCGCTGGGAACTCGGCCACGAACCTGAAAGTTCTGTTTGCAGGCGCGCGACTCGAAGAAAAATGCTGCTGCGATCAGCCCCGTCGTCAGAATGCGACGAGATTAGCGCCGTTGGAAAGCTGACTCAGAATACTTCGACGTAGGGGACTTCAAAAAAAATAATCAGATCTGTATTTCTGATCATGTATTTTACAAGCTTGCTGGAATCTGGCCAGAACTGCAGGGGCAGGTTCTGACTTCTCTGAAGATCGACGTTGACCTGGGAGAAGACCTCCGAATCTGGAAATGATTTCTTCAGCAAAGTTGAAGGTCTCTGCGAGAGGAATCCAGGACTACTTTTTTTTTTTGATTAGATAAGAAATGGATTTTCTGGGATGTTTTTACTAGACCTGGGTCGGATCTGGGAAACTGTGGGTAGACTGTTCTTGGGAACTTGGACGAAATTTGAAAAATACCTAGAGACCTTATCAAAAATTAAGAAAATTCCTGGTGGTAGATATATGTGGACAGAACTCCCAATAAATTTGGGCGACCCAACAAAAATAAAAAGATGGTTCGAATGGGGTAGACTCAGAGCTGATGAACAGTGAACAGAACCAGGACAGATCTGGAACTTGGACTTGGACGAAAATCAAAAGTAGCTAAAGGATGAATTTTGACGTGATTTTTTTTGTGGGGATAAGGGTTCTAGAGGGGAACCAACCCTGAAATTTTAAGCTTCAGAAGATGAAGGGAGTGATAGCAACAATTCGGAGAAGAAGGATCTGTCCTGAGTGGACAGAACACCGAAACCGTTGGCAACGACGCGTCGGCGGCGAGACGATGGCGGCGGCGATCACCGGAGTTGCTTCAGATGCTGGAGGGGATCAAGGGGGAAGGGATTACACTCTAGAAAGGGGAGAGGGGGTGGAGGAACCAGGGAGAGAGAGGGGAGGGGCGCAAATCTCCAAGGGGGCAAATGCCTTTTTTTCCTTCATTAATTCATTCAATATGAAAAATACAACCTTATATAGGATGCCAACCAAACTCACCCTCAGCCCTTGGATCTAGGGGTTTGGATTGAAGGGCTGGGATACAATGTGAATCACACATTTAATACATTAGTTTAATCTAACTTGACCATACTTATTCAACATTGGACTAGATCCATTCAAACACCACCTAACAAGCCTAATAAGGCCAAAAGAGGGGGCGCCCCATTCATGGGCCTCTCTTGGGCCTAGGCTGGTCCAAGGCAAGCCAACCCAACCCATTAACTCAAGTCTAGACTTGGGCCTTCCAAGTCTTGGTGGCCCATGAGAGGGAGTGGCCCAATTGGGCCTTAAATGACTAATATGATCCATAAGGGTGACACTTGGTCCAATATGAACTAGGCTTTCTAATGGACTCTACTAATGGCAATCTAACCTTGGACTTGACATAACAAATGGCCCATTGGCTTGATATAAGCCTTATAAGGAGCCCAAAAGAAAGAAAATACACAATTACAATCTCATACAAGCCATAACTCACAAATACACTTCACCCGTGTATGGAAATCGCCTTTGATGCCCCATCAATTCTCCCCGGGTGGGAGGAACTCGACCCCGTCGAGTAGGGGTATGGCTGCTCTGGTACTCCGGCGGATCTGTCACCGTGCTAAGTAGCACGGGTATGCTCCACTCCAAGTGATCGGCACATGCTCATTCCATATATACTCGATATGCGCACTGCTACGGCTAAAGGTGGTCACTCCGAAGGGGCACTCTCAAAAGGAAGGAGACAGCTCGAAGACTCACTAGGAATCACCGCTGAGTCCCTATAGGTGACTGATCCGGATATAGAAGTAAAGCCGATCCCATACTCATCAAGTGAGTCCACTCGCCTCTTACTCGTAAGAGACTGACAACGAGCTTGCACAAGACACATGCAGACTCACCATGCACAGACACACGAATGCAAACTACGCAAACAATCGACTCAAAATCACCACACAAACAAACCACATAAAGAAAACACACCTACTCATATATGACCCTAGACACACCTAATGTTAGTCCGACCCGTACATGGGTGACGGCGGACCAGGACACCCGAATATGTGCCATGCATGCATGTTAGGCAACTGGGAATGGATGGCATAGGGAACACCTATACGTCGGGTGTGGTTATGCGTGGATGGTCTTTGGAATGTGGGCGACTCGGGTGGTTTAGAAGGGCCGGGTGTAGGTGGATCGGGGTTGGTGGATGTAGATGGACCATCTCGAGGGGAAGGGGCATAAAAGTGGGCTTCCTTGAAGAAGAGGTGTACGGGTGGTAACTCGGGAAGTCTAAAAGTGAAGGGGTCAAAAGGGTCAAAGAAGGGATGACCCCTTTTGGTGGGTTCCCACAAGTCACAGTCCCACGTGTAGACGGTTTGAAGATGTGGGTAGTCACCTTCTTGAATTGTAACGGGTGGGACGGGGATCGTAGGCAAGAAGTAGGATTCCTCCCTCGGACAAAAGGGTATGAATTCGGGCTCGTCCGGTAAGGGGAGGAGTAAGAGGATCTCCGTGGTGACACAACCCCCGGTGCACTCGGATGTAATGGACCCATAGGCCAGATGGGTGAAGCTAAGACTAGCGGGTTGGTCGAAGCCTCGGGCCAATAAATGTGTAAAGGTCAACTGCCGGTCTAACCCTTTAAGCAGGTCGTCCAATGTGTTCACATAGTGACGAGACCGGAAGGTGGTATGAAATGAGTTGCTTGACACTAGTGGTAATGTGGGGTCCATTGATGGGAAGGGAGGTGGGACCAAGCCACCCTTGAGCCAACTAAGAAGCGGCTCGGCTATGAAAAGCGTACTCGTTAGAAATACGGGTGGCTCGGGCCTTGGTGGTTCCAAATGAGAGGATTCTGAATCAAATTCGGAAAAAGAGATGGATGACATTGGAACTCTCTCGAGTGGTGAAGGCCATGGTGTAGGCGGCTGGGAGGTGGATGCTTGTCGAAAGCCACCATACCGAGAGAAGTGTGACTCAAATGGTTCGACCACTAGAGCGACCGTATAGGATTCCGCTAGAGAGAATGCATTGCGAATAAGACATTCCAATTTGAAGTGAAGGCGCAAACCTCTCCGGAACTGAAATGCGACCGTTTTGCTCTCCTCTCCCAAGCCATGTTCCAACCAATACTTATGATATGCCCGAATGTACTCGGACACGGACCTATCACCTTGGACGGGTCGACATGGGTTGGCCATAGTTGCCTAAATACGGGAATGGATCCCTAGGAATGGATATGCAAGGCCATTTGGGCAAGACACTAGACACGACCCTAAGTAATGCAAAGTTGGAATGCATGCACACTAAGGACCCTAGACGTAAATCAAGACTCGGTACGTGGCGGAGGTAATTGATCCGAAGATCACTCGCGCAAATGTGCGGCCTTCCCGATAAGGCGTAGCCTAACGTTCGGACAACACCTTTTGATATACCGAGTAAAGGGATGTATGCGACCCAAAAACGACTCTTTTTGTTGTTTTAAAAATATGATGATCCTAGACTCGACTTAAACCGACTAATGACTCGACTTAAACTGAGTCATTAGTCGGTTTAAGTCGAGTCTAGGATCATCATATTTTCGAAACAACAAAAAGAGTCGTTTTTGGGTCGCATACATCCCTTTACTCGGTATATCAAAAGGTGTTGTCCGAACGTTAGGCTACGCCTATCGGGAAGGCCGCACATTTGCGCGAGTGATCTTCGGATCAATTACCTCCGCCACGTACCGAGTCTTGGTTTACGTCTAGGGTCCTTAGTGTGCATGCATTCCAACTTTGCATTACTTAGGGTCGTGTCTAGTGTCTTGCCCAAATGGCCTTGCATATCCATTCCTAGGGATCCATTCCCGTATTTAGGCAACTATGGACAACCCATGTCGACCCATCCAAGGTGATAGGTCCGTGTCCGAGTACATTCAGGCATATCATAAGTATTGGTTGGAACATGGCTTGGGAGAGGAGAGCAAAACGGCCGCATTTCAGTTCTGGAGAGGTTTGCGCCTTCACTTCCAATTGGAATGTCTTATCCGCAATGCATTCTCTCTAGCGGAATCCTATACTGTCGCTCTAGTGGTCGAACCATTTGAGTCACACTTCTCTCGGTATGGTGGCTTTCGACAAGCATCCACCTCCCAGCCGCCTACACCATGGCCTTCACCACTCGAGAGAGTTCCAATGTCATCCATCTCTTTTTCCGAATTTGATTCGGAATCCTCTCATTTGGAACCACCAAGGCCCGAGCCACCCGTATTTCTAACGGGTACGCTTTTCATAGCCGAGCCGCTTCTTAGTTGGCTCAAGGGTGGCTTGGTCCCACCTCCCTTCCCATCAATGGACCCCACATTACCACTAGTGTCAAGCAACTCATTTCATACCACCTTCGGTCTCGTCACTATGTGAACACATTGGACGACCTGCTTAAAGGGTTAGACCGGCAGTTGACCTTTACACATTTATTGGCCCGAGGCTTCGACCAACCCGCTAGTCTTAGCTTCACCCATCCGGCCTATGGGTCCATTACATCCGAGTGCACCGGGGGTTGTGTCACCACGGAGATCCTCTTACTCCTCCCCTTACCGGACGAGCCCGAATTCATACCCTTTTGTCCGAGGGAGGAATCCTACTTCTTGCCTACGATCCCCGTCCCACCCGTTACAATTCAAGAAGGTGACTACCCACATCTTCAAACCGTCTACACGTGGGACTGTGACTTGTGGGAACCCACCACAAGGGGTCATCCCTTCTTTGACCCTTTTGACCCCTTCACTTTTAGACTTCCCGAGTTACCACCCGTACACCTCTTCTTCAAGGAAGCCCACTTTTATGCCCCTTCCCCTCGAGATGGTCCATCTACATCCACCAACCCCGATCCACCTACACCCGGCCCTTCTAAACCACCCGAGTCGCCCACATTCCAAAGACCATCCACGCATAACCACACCCGACGTATAGGTGTTTCTCTATGCCATCCATTCCCAGTTGCCTAACATGCATGCATGGCACATATTTGGGTGTCCTGGTCCGCCGTCACCCATGTACGGGTCGGACTAACATTAGGTGTGTCTAGGGTCATATATGAGTCGGTGTGTTTTCTTTATGTGGTTTGTTTGTGTGGTGATTTTGAGTCGATTGTTTGCGTAGTTTGCATTCGTGTGTCTGTGCAAGGTGAGTCTGCATGTGTCTTGTGCAAGCTCGTTGTCGGTCTCTTACGAGTAAGAGGCGAATGGACTCACTTGATGAGTATGGGATCGGTTTTACTTCTATATCCGGATCAGTCACCTATAGGGACTCAGCGGTGATTCCTAGTGAGTCTTCGAGCTGTCTCCTTCCTTTTGAGAGTGCCCCTTCGGAGTGACCACCTTTAGCCATAGCAGTGCGCATATCGAGTATATATGGAATGAGCAGGTGCCGATCACTTGGAGTGGAGCATACCCGCGCTACTTAGCACGGTGACAGATCCGCCGGAGTACCAGAGCAGCCATACCCCTACTCGACGGGGTCGAGTTCCTCCCACCTGGGGAGAATTGATGGGGCATCAAAGGCGATTTCCATACACGGGTGAAGTGTATTTGTGAGTTATGGCTTGTATGAAATTGTAATTGTGTATTTTCTTTCTTTTGGGCTCCTTGTAAGGCTTATATCAAGCCAATGGGCCATTTGTTATGTCAAGTCCAAGGTTAGATTACCATTAGTAGAGTCCATTAGAAAGCCTAGTTCATATTGGACCAAGTGCCACCCTTATGGACCATATTAGTCATTTAAGGCCCAATTGGGCCACTCCCTCTCATGGGCCACCAAGACTTGGAAGGCCCAAGTCTAGACTTGAGTTAATGGGTTGGGTTGGCTTGCCTTGGACCAGCCTAGGCCCAAGAGAGGCCCATGAATGGGGCGCCCCCTCTTTTGGCCTTATTAGGCTTGTTAGGTGGTGTTTGAATGGATCTAGTCCAAGGTTGAATAAGTATGGTCAAATTAGATTAAACTAATGTATTAAATGTGTGATTCACATTGTATCCCAGCCCTTCAATCCAAACCCCTAGATCCAAGGGCTGAGGGTGAGTTTGGTTGGCATCCTATATAAGGTTGTATTTTTCATATTGAATGAATTAATGAAGGAAAAAAAGGCATTTGCCCCCTTGGAGATTTGCGCCCCTCCCCTCTCTCTCCATGGTTCCTCCACCCCCTCTCCCCTTTCTAGAGTGTAATCCCTTCCCCCTTGATCCCCTCCAGCATCTGAAGCAACTCCGGTGATCGCCGCCGCCATCGTCTCGCCGCCGACGCGTCGTTGTCAACGGTTTCGGTGTTCTGTCCACTCAGGATAGATCCTTCTTCTCCGAATTGCTGCTATCACTCCCTTCATCTTCTGAAGCTCAAAATTTCAGGGTTGGTTCCCCTCTAGAACCCTTATCGCCACAAAAAAAATCACGTCAAAATTCATCCTTTAGCTATTTTTTGATTTTCGTCCAAGTCCAAGTTCCAGATCTGTCCTGGTTCTATTCACTGTTCATCAGCTCTGTGTCTACCCCATTCGAACCATCTTTTTATTTTTATTGGGTCGCCAAATTTAGTGGGAGTTCTGTCCACATATATCTACCACCAGAATTTTCTTAATTTTTGATAAGGTCTCTAGGTATTTTTAAAATTTCGTCCAAGTTCCCAAGAACAGTCTACCCATAGTTTCCCAGATCGACCCAGGTCTAGTAAAAACATCCCAGAAACTCCATTTCTTATCCAATCAAAAAACCAAAAATAGTCCCTGACTCCTCTCTCAGAGACCTTCAACTTTTCTGAAGAAATCATTTCCAGATTCGGAGGTCTTCTCCCGGTCAACGTCGATCTTCAGAGAAGTCAGAACCTGCCCCTGCAGTTCTGGCCAGATTCCAGCAAGCTTGTAAAATACATGATCAGAAATACAGATCTGATTATTTTTTTTGAAGACCCCTATGTCGAAGTATTCTGAGTCAGCTTTCCAACGGCGCTAATCTCGTCGCATTCCGACGACGGGGCTGATCGCAGCAGCAGTTTTCTCCGAGTCGCGCGCCTGCAAACAGAACTTTCAGGTTCGTGGCCGAGTTCCCAGCGAGCGTCGTCCGAGGGCCGCCCGGCGTCCGGCGGTCGTTCCAGCAGCTCACCATCCCAGGGGAACGCTTTCCAGGTGTCTCCACAACAGAGGAGTCATCAGGCCCCACACGACCCCTCCGGTCAATACGTGGGCCCCCACTAGCACGAGTACGCGTGAAGCCGAAGCATTGCCCGAAACCGCCCGTCAACCCGAACTTGGTCCTCCCGGGCCCACTTGTGTCGCCCTTTACCTCCCTGCGTGGAGTGGGCTTATTTGTACTGCTGTAAACATAATGTACTAAGTTCTCGGGAGTACGAGCTTTGGCCGGGTGCCGTCTTCGCCACGCCGAGAGCGTGGAGGTATATCCTTCACCCTTACACTTGGCATTAGCTTAATTCTTTATATGCTTTATATGCCGCTGCTAGAGAGCATGTGTAGGGATACCTAGCTCGCTTTCAATTTATAATATCACTGCTGCGAGAGAGAGCGAAGCCGTCCCGTGACCTGATCCGGGCACGAAAGTGCGAGCCGACCACCCTAGCTCTTGCCGGTTTCTCAACCGTGCACGTCCGACGCTTCCCTCATCAAGGGACGATCGCGAGCTTGCCGTGTCCGTGGTCCCGTCCCGCATCATAGCCTACTTCCCTTCGGCTCTCATGGCCCGCCTTTCAGCACCCTTTCACCCTGGCCCGAGCCTGCCGTTCGGGTGAGGAATCAACCTTCTCTCTTTGCACCGACACTACCCCGTATCAATGAGCAAACTCTTCTCTCCGTCCCCTTCGGGCGGTGAACATTCCCTTTGACTTGGCCCCCCCTATCCAGGTCATTGATTAAACAGACTCTTCTTTCTGCCCCTTCGGGCGGTGAATATCCCTTTGGCCTGGACCTTCCATCCTGGGTCATTGAATCAACAAACTCTTCTCTGCGTCCCTTTGGGTGACGAATGTTCCTTTGACTTGGACCTTCCGCTCGGGTCATTGAATCAACAAGTTCTTCTCTCCGTCCCTTCGGGCGGTGAATATCCCTTTGACCTGGACCTTCCATCTGGGTCATTGATTAAACAAACTCTTCTCTCCATCCCTTCGGGTGATGAATATCCCTTTGACTTGGACCTACCGTCTAGGTCATTGAACCAACAAACTCCTCTCTCCGTCCTTTCTGGCGGTGAATACTCCTCTGACTTGGACCTCCTGTTCAGGTCATTGATTAAACAAACTCTTCTCTCCATCCCTTCGGGTGATGAATATCCCTTTGACTTGGACCTACCGTCTAGGTCATTGAACCAACAAACTCCTCTCTCCGTCCTTTTTGGCGGTGAATACTCCTCTGACCTGGACCTCCTGTCCAGGTCATTGATTAAACAAACTCTTCTCTCCGTCCCTTCGGGCGGTGAATACTCCTCTGACTTGGACTTCCCGTCTGGGTCATTAACTAAACAAACTCTTCTCTCCGTCCCTTCGGGCGATGAATATCTCTTTGACTTGGACTTACCGTGTAGGTCATTGAACCAACAAACTCCTCTCTCCATCCCTTCGGGTGACGAATACCCCCCTTAGACTTGGGCCGGCCGTCCAAGTTATCGGATCAACAAACCTCCTTTCTGTCCCTTCGGGTGACGAATACTCCTTTTGATTTGGACCTGCCGTCCAGACCATTAAAGCAATAAGCCATTCTCTCTGCCCTCGTGGCTCGCCTTCCAACATCCTTTGGCCTGCCTGGCCTGCTTTACAGACTTCGGTTCTCACAGGCCTTCTCTCCCCATCATGTTGATGAATCGCTCAGCTGGGCTACACCCACAGGCCCTGCTCTCTCGTCCCTCTCTCGCGCTGTCCGGGGATGGGGGGCATTTGTGGACACCAAAAATTTCTCACCCCATGTTTATGTGCAGGGGAATAAAGAAAAGAGGAGAAAAGAAGATGAAAAGAAGAGAAGATGAAAAGAAGAAAAGAAGAAAAGAAGGCCCCAGCGGCACACCTTCAACTGCCTCCCACCAACACCATCCTCAAATGCCCTCCAGCGGCACACTTCTAAGTGCCCCAGTAGCACACCTTCATGCCCCTCAGCGACACACTTGTGCCCTCTTCCAGCAGCACACCCTTTGTGCCCTCCAATGGCACAACATCAGCAGGTCCCCAGCGGTACAACCTTGGCCCCTCCTAGCGGTGCACCTGCAGAATGCCCTCCAGCGGCACACTGCTAAGTGCCTTTAGCGGTACACCTGAAAGTGCCCCAGCGGCACACTGCTTGAAGCCCCAGCGGCACACCCCCTCAACTGCCCCAGCGGCACAGCGTTGAATCCTCCAGAACGGCATAATCCGACAAAAGCACAACGGTCAGTAGATGGGCCCCTTGGCGCACAGCGCAGGCACCTCGATGCCAGCTAGTCCCTGCCTTGGTGTCACCCTCCGGTTGGTCGAAGAAGATCCCCACCTGACGAAGATGAGACTCGGGTCAACCTCGGATGGCAGCACCATCATGAGGTTCCCCCGTCAACGAACCACATATAAAAGCCCTCCGCCTTGGGGGCCAAGAAGGAGGAGAGCTCCCAGAGAGACAGAAGAAGAGATCTCAACCCGTTCGACAGGGGCAGCACAGAGGAAGAAGAAGAAGAAGGTAGAGACAAGAGAGGGGTTAGAGTGTGGGGGTTGAGAGAGTAGAGAGGAAGGAACGGAGGAAGGTCGTGGTGGACTTCCTCCGTTCCAACCTTCTCCAGGTTTTCTTCTTTTCTTCTTCTCATTTTGGCCCTTGGCTTCTATCCCCTTCCCCACGTTGTTTTGAATGTATTTTGTGAGGTTTTGCCCTCAGGCCATATCCCTTTGTAATCTTGGTTCTTTTCCATGAATAAAAAAAAGGGGCGTCTTCTGCTTCCGTCTTCGGTGATGATTATGGCTTCTCTTCTAATGTTAGTGTGTGGTTTGTAGACTCCTCCCCATCCCATGACTCTTCATTTCATCTTTTCGGCCACTGAGTCAACCTCTCCTTGCTTCAAAAAGACTTTCTAGCCTAGGTAGCTTCCTATCTCACCTTGTGGGTCAGCCCCCCCTTTTTGCTAGCCAACTCTCTCCTTTATCCTCCTGCCCCAGAGCCATCCAGTTCGGTTCTTTCCCGTCCGATGTTTTCCTTCGAAGTTTTCCGAAGTGTTTTAAAGGTGGCTGCTTAGGCACACACCTCAGTTGTTGGTTCATGTCACTCCATGTGGATATGTCCCTTGCATCCCCTTACGCCCCGGGTTAAGGGGAGATGCTGCCAAAATTTTGTCAGAAATAACGATAAAGGCAAAATGAAGCAATTGATGAATGGAACGAAAGAAAGAAACACTTTAATCAATTAAGGGAATTATGCAGGGCATGAAGGACTTGAACTGGACAGAATTCTAACGGGGCAGAACTCTGGAACTTAATTCGGAATCTAATCACATAAATCCAAGTTTGGAAGCATGACCATCGGAGGCCCCTCATCAAAACTGTGCAAGTAAAACACCCCACCATCCTTCAGCCCCTCCGGCGGCACACTCTTCACCCTCAGCGGTATACTCTTTGGCTCCTCCAGCGGCACACCTTTTCCTCTCAAGTCTATACATCCCGCATCCCCAAAGTCTATACATCCTGCATCCTCGAAGTCTATACATCCTCCCAAGTCTATACATCCTTCCAAGTCTATACATCATACAACGCAAAGTCTATACATCCACCCCCAAAGTCTATACATCCTCCCAAGTCTATACATCCTTCCAAGTCTATACATCATACAACGCAAAGTCTATACATCCTCCCCAAGTCTATACATCTCCCCAAGTCTATACATCCTCAAAGTCTATACATCCTCAAAGTCTATACATTGCACCCAAAGTCTATACATCCCCCCAAGTCTATACATCCACCCCCCCAAAGTCTATACATCCTATAACATAAAGTCTATACATCCTGCACCCCCAAAGTCTATACATCCTCAAAGTCTATACATTCTACATCCTCCCAAGTCTATACATCCACCATCAAAGTCTATACATTCTCAAAGTCTATACATTCTGCATCCTCAAAGTCTACACATCCTCCAAGTCTATACATCCACCCCCAAAGTCTATGCATCCTCCCAAGTCTCTACATCCTCCCAAGTCTATACATCGTCCGCTCCCCCATGCATTGCCCAGACTTCACCTACGCATTGTACAGACTTCCCCCCATGCATTGCCCAGACTTCACCTATGCATTGCACAGACTCCACCCATGCATTGCACCGACTCAGCCGTTGCACCGACTTCATGCCATGCCCAAGTCGGCACAGACCTCCCTTGGCCTCCCCCAATGCACAGACTTCCTCTGAACCTTATGCACAGACCTCCCTTGACCCTCGGCGGCACACCCCCTTGGCCCTCAGCGGCACACTCCCTAGGCCTTCGATGGCCCACTCTACACCACCCTCACCTCATCTGCCTCCAGCGGTACATCCCTTATTCTCCAGCGGTACAGCCTCCTACCTCCAGCGGTACACCCTTCCCCTTTTCCAGCGGCACGCCCCCCGGTATAATAAATAATGATAATATGCTTAGAAATAATAAATAAACAAATAAATGACAAAAAAGGAAAATGAATAACAATAACAAACTCAATGAGAATGACAAATAAACAAATGGTAACAAAAAGGGAAGGAATAATAATAACAAACTCAACAAAAACAACAAGCAAATGAATGACAATAAAATGAACAAAAAACAATAACAAACATAACAATAACAATGATAAATAAATAAATCATAAAAATAAAAAAATGATAAATAGACAGTAATAACGAACTCACTCAAAGATAGGCATAAATTAACGAATAATAATGATAAATTTTTTAAATAATAATAAATGATGAGCTCCGCTTTACAGCCTCATTCTCCTCAAGACCCGGTATAAAGGGAACATTGACGCCGCCCCTCCAAGTCGGATTCGGACCTTGGGAGCCATCCTAATACGGTCGTAATCCGATATTGCTTTGGGCCTATAGTCTATCAAACCTGATGCTTTCTCGTTGGGATTTTTTTTTTTAACTAAAGTTTATACTTGCAAGGGGGGAGATGGGAGAGGGGGTTCATCTCTTCATTGCGGAAGAAGATGAAAACACTATCCCGGCCACCAGGCAAGCGATTTTCATATATGAAGGCAGAAAAGAGAAAGGGGTACAGAGGGGGGGAGGGGAAACGGCCGAAGAGGGCCAAGAAGCAGACAAGGCCAAAGGCCCAAGAAAGCCAAAAAAGGCCGAGAAAACCCAAGTGCGGGCAGAAACAAAAGCCCAAGAACCCACAGAAGAAACAAAGTCCCTACAAATAGGCATCTTCGTCGAAAACCCCTTCAGAGTCGGACGAGAACACAGAACGGACACCGCGCAGATGAGCTGGAGAGCCAGGCCAATCAAGAGGATCAGCCTCTGAACTGTCGGGATCGGGCAAGTCCGAGCCGGAAGGCTCGATCGGCGGCGGGGGCGCCAACGAAGAAGACTGGATCCGGAGAGAACGACGAGGAGGAAGAGCAGCGTCCTCAAACATGCACTGACGATCACGCTTGGAGGAAGTGGAGTTGGAGCGCCGGAAAGAACGCCGAGGAGCTCCGCCATCCATCCTCGAGGGCGGCCGAGAGCGGTCCAAGCCAGCGGTGCCCACAAAAGCCGTATGAGCCGCCGTAAGGTCACGGAACCCCGAAGCAGGCTCCAGCCCGGGGACATGGAGAGCCTGGACGAGCTTGGGGAACCTGAGAGGCATGCCGAGGTCCGGTGAAGGCACGACACCCACGGGATGCACCGGAGCAGGAGGCGGGGTGGAGTCAACGATCGGCCCGGGCGGGGCCCGGTTAATTTTCTGCTTCAAAGCTTGAGCGAAGGAGAGGCGGGGGGCGGCCGTCGGAGAAGAGGAGGAAGCCAAGGACCCTTCAACGCAAGCCGCCTTGGAGGACGGCTGGGCCCCAGGGAACCAAGCCACCGCCCCGGCATTAAGCCCAGAGGAGGGGCCGCCAAGGGGGTGAGCATCCGGCGCCGGGAGGCCGAGGACCAAAGAGGAGGACACCCGGGCCGCAGGAGGGATACCCGACGGCACAACGGAGCACGGGAGTGGATCGCCCTTCCCGGAAGGGTGAGCTGCCGGGGGGAAAGACGCGATGCCCATCGTCGGAGAAGACGGGGGGCAAACACCACGGTCACGAGGGACCGGAGGAGTGGCGAGGCCGACAAATCTCGCATGTGCTGCAGGCAAGTCTGGGAAGTGAGAAATGGGCTCCAAGCCTGGCACAGAGAGCAGTTGAATAGGGGGGCGCACAGAGAACGGGTGCCCCATGGCAAGGGCGGGAGGGCCCTCAATTCCACGGGCAGATGAGTGGATAGCAGCAGCAGGATCAAGCACCGAGGGAGGTGCAGGTGGGTCTTCAGTCGAAAAGCTGGAACTTGCACCCACAGGTGCAACTCCAGCAGCAAACTCGGGGATGACCAGAGCCTCTGGTGAGCCAGCTGCAAGAGATGGGGCCTGAAGATGGAGAGAAAGTTTCTCGTTGGGATTCATTCCCGCTCTCTCATTGAGATTGCCGTAAACTCGGCATACGTTTGTACGGGTTTATTTTCCGTTTACGTCGCGCCTTCAATACGGATCTTTATCCGAACATAAAGCGGTCCATGAGTGACCGACAAAATCTGAATGGGACGAGAAGGCTCTCGTCATCCCCGAACCCTACGCGTGGGAATATCAACAAGACCTGTGTGAGTCACGCTTAGACCAGGGGTTCGCCCTAGTCATGGTCGTTGCCTGACCCACATCTTAGGCCTATAGCCATCCATCTCGGTATGCGTCTTTATTTTGGAATCTAGTCCCGGGACACTTTCCCGCTGCCCTTCGGCATCGGAAATATTAACAATGCCCACGCAAGCCCCGTTTGGACCGCGGGAGGCGCCCCCGGTATGGTCCCGACTCGATCTCGCACCGGGCCAATAAATTCGCTAGTTTCCTGCTACACTAACCGAGATTTAACCGAATATTTTCAATATCTTGAAATAATGTATTTGCCGTAGCACGGCATATCTATATCCCAGGTTCCCCGCGACGATTACGATATTTCCAAGTCGGACACCTGTCCGAATATTAAACGGTCCCCTGAATGACCGACACGTTTCGAACGTTCACTTCCCTAGACACATGGCTTTCCAACCGATTCAAGGGATATTCCCCCGTTGCCCCTCGGCACCAGAAATATTAAAGATGCTCATGCAAGTCTTGTTTCGACCGCGGGGGGCCCCACCGCAGTATGGTCGCAGCTTGCCCTTGTACTGGGCCAATAGATTTACCAGTTTCTGACCGCTCTAACCGAGATTTAGCCGAACGTTTTCCGCTCTTCCGAATAATAAAATTTGCTGTACCACGGCATACATACGTTCCGATTTTCCCGCGACAACTGCGATTTTCTCGAGCCGGACATTCGTCCGAACATTAAATGTTCAGTACACGACCGACATGAGCGCGAATGGTTTTCTTCTCGCCCTCGCACGAGGATTTCAATACCTCGTAATAGATCTCTGATGCAATTAATTTCTTGGCCATGAGGCCCTGAATCTCGGTGATTAATCAAGGGTGTTCCCTCGTATGGGGGATGTAAATGACGTCGTGACCTTTAGGGCACGACGGGTTTTGGTCCCGACACGAACCACACAATCGTCTGACGAAGTCAGATCGAGCGCACCATGGGCTCTTCGGAGCCCGAACAAATTGTCACTTTGTGACTGGCACGCCCACGCACTTAATAGACGAATAAACCATCCGAATAAACGAACAGCATAATGCGTGAACGAAAAGTGCGTCCACAATACCTTGATTGAAGAATCCACGCAAAACTGGCGTCAATCCATGCCAAAACACCAAAAATTTTCTCGAGTTCACGCACGGTTTGTCTCGCCACCACCTCACGTTCCTCGCCTTCGTGCACGCCACATGTCGCCCCACGTCACTCGCCGTCTCGTCCTCGGTGTCCTCCGACGGCCGTATGAAGAATGGGGAGGAGATGGTGAGGAACGAGAGATAAAGGGGGCGACACAGGAGCGGGGGAAAAGTGAAATGAGAGAGAGGGAGAGGAGAGAACGAGAGAGAGTGAGAAAAGAGTGGGGGTGGGGGTTTAAATAAAAGAAATTTTATTATTATTATTATTTTCTTTTTTTCCTCTTCTTCTTCTTTTATTCTCTGAAAATTCAAACAAAGTGAAAAAATTCTCAAATTTTGACCCGATGATCCTCGATAAATGCACAACTCGTCAGTCACACACGAAATCCAAAAATATTTTATTTTCTCTTATTTGAGGGACCCGAAGATCCGATATTCCCAAGATTCATTTTCAATTACAAAATAAATTCCGAGACCTACGGAAACACTCCGAAACATGCGGATGCAAGATCCGAAACCAGGGTATGGCAGTCGTCCCACATTAAAGTAATTTTATCCTCAAAATTCAGGACAAGGCACAATAACTCGGGGGAAAAGAGTGATTCATTCCACCAAGAACTCAGAATCCGAACTCAACTCCTCAATCTCCTTTCGACACTCCTCATGAAACCCAACACCACTCTCTAATTGGTCTCATGGGGCAGTAACTTGGTCACCAAAGTCCATTCGTGGTCATTGATCACCCGACGATTGAGATCTTTCACTAATTAGATTTTCAACTACTATTCAGTACGTATTGAGTAAATTTTTAAATTTTGAGGATGAAATTTATTTATGGGGGAGAAATTTGTAACATCCGAATTTGACCAAAACTTAAAAATAATTAAATATTTTATATTTAGATCCCATATAAATTTTAAGTTCTCTTAATCAAAATCTAGTACCTTAAACGGTATAGTGAATATGCGTTTAACGAACTTTATTAAGTAAATTAAATACATATCTCACTTTAATAATATGTAACTTTTCATAGAAATGTTGGAATGTGATCAATGTTAGACCTGTTGGAAAGAGAATTTAAAGATCTACAACTTTTATGTTGAACACATTTTTAAATTTCGACATCTGATAAATCAAAAATTAGACAGAATAAACTAATACTTTAACATATTGCTATTGCTAAAATTTTGGGGTTTTATATAAAAATCCACCCCCTCCCTTATCCTCCGCATTCCTCGTCCAATAGATTAAAAGAAAAAAAACTACCAAAATATCTTCTCCCCCCCCCCCCCACATGTGTCGCCCTCTAACCCACCAAAAAATATCTTCTCTCCCCCTTAACCTTATCCCCTCCTTCTCCTCCTTATCCTCACCTCCTCTCCCTTCTTATCTCCTCTCATCCCCCCCCCCACATGTGTCGCCCTAGAACCCACCAAAAAATATCTTCTCCCCCCCTGTGGACAACGAAAATCGCACACCCACGATATCCCACTCCGCCCAGCATCAACAATGGCGTCGAGTGAAGCAGCCCGGGAGAGACTGATCATTTAGATTCTCCGAAGATGAACACTGCCGTGAAGCCATCTCCAGGGGTCACGACAGTGAAGAGGAATCAACCACCGAGAGACCCACGATTTACGGGCCTCGAAGAAATCAAGCGGGCCGCAACCCGCGGCCCAAAACTGTCCATGTTAGCCCCAGCGGCACACCCCCTTGGGGGGTCTTCAACGACACACCCCCCTTGGGGGGGCTTCAACGGCACACACCCCCTTGGGGGGTCTTCAACGACACACCCCCCTTGGGGGGGGTCTTTAACGGCACACCCCCCCTTGGGGGGTCTTCAACGACACACCCCCCCTTGTGGGGTCTTCAACGGCACACCCCCCTGGGGGGGGGCTTCAGCGGCACACCCCCATGGGGGTTCAACGGCAAGCCCCGACGGGGGCTTCATCGGTACACCCCCATGGGAGTTCAACGGCATGCCCCTTGGGGCCTTCAGCGGTACACGCTCATGGGGTTCAGCGGCACGCCCCGTTGGGTGCCCAGCGGCACGCTCTTTTTGCCCTCCTACGGCACACTTATTCAGCCCGCCAGCGGCACAGCGTTAAGCCTTTTCAACGGCTGAACGACGTGGTGCCCATGCCCTACGCATCCTTGGCGCGCAGTGAGCTCTATGAGGTGTCAACCATGGATTGAGCCATACAGGCTATCCCACTGGCATCCAGACAGGGGAGTTAAACCCCATCATCACGAGCCACTTCCCGCCTCGGACGGCCGTGCTCGAAGGCTCCCGCTGCTGGGAGTATAAAGGCTCTCCCATTCCAAAAAAGAGAGGAAGGGGGAGGAGAAGAAAAGAGAAGAAGAAGAGGAGAAAAAGAGGAGAGGGCGACAGACAGATGAAAGACACACACGCAAGAGAGGAAGAGAAGAGAGAAGAGAAGAAGAAGAGCTCCGGCATGAGTCCCCTCCGATGACCACCGGGCAGAAGCGAGAGTAAGAGAGAGAGAGAACTTGATGTAGTAGGAGAAGGTGGGGGAAAGAGTTGGGGACGATTGTCCCTGCTCCGATCCCCAACACCTCCTTCTCTTTTGTGCTCTGTGCTTCCCCTTCCCGTTCTTTCTTTCTTTGGGTTTCTTCCTTGCCTATAGTCTCGGCTTGGGCACTCTTTGTAATGCGTATATAGGGCCACGGCCCCTTGCTCCCCATGAATGAAAATCACCCTCCTTGGGTTTCTCTGTTATTCTTATTGGTTTACGCCAGTTTTCACAGTGTATGATGTGTTGTTCATTTTTCCTCCACCTCTCTATTTCTCTGGTGCTTTTGGGGTCTCCATGTCAATATGATCGCTCCCGTATGATCCTTGGCCTTTCGGGTTCTTTGCCCTCCCTATGGCCAGCAGTTATACCAACCTGCCTGAGGGGAGGAAAACCCTCCTTCTCTTCTAGAACGCCTAGCAACCAGCAGCCTATCCTTGGCCTTCCTCTAACGGTGCGCACTTTTCGGCCCCCAGCGGCACACCCCATTGGCCCTTGGCCGGTACATCTTTTTTGCCCTCAGCGGCACACCTTTTAGGCCCTCAGCGGCACACTTTCTGGCCCCCAGCTGTACACCTTCCCTTGGTGCCTCAGCGGTACGCCCTTAGTCGCCAACCCCCAGCCCATTCTGTCTAGTATTAGAGGTCTTCCGTTCACGGTTTTCTCCGGGATTTCCGAGGTTTTACAAAGGTGTTGCTACCTCCGGGCGCCCACCTCCAGTTGTCGGGTTCCGCCACTCCATGTGGGTGCGTTCCCTGTACCTCCCTTACGCTCGGGTCAAGGGGAGATGCTGTCGAATTTTTGTCAAGATATAACAATATGTTAATAAGGCAAAAGGAAGCAACAAATGAACAGAGCAATCAATGATAAAACTCTCTAACTAAGCAAGCCACTGTCGGCAGCACGAGTAGAACCGAACCGAATAACGACATAACATGCCCGACGTCTGATTTGCGAGCAGGGGCTGAACAGAGCAAAGGAAGGGAAATTTATATAAAACTACATGAAAATTAAGGTAAGAAGAAAAGAAAAGTCTTAAAAACAAATAATAGAAGATCCCAACCTTCACCGACACGCTCTGTTGTGCCCCCAGCAGCACACTCCAATACCCTTCTGGCCCCTTCACCATCATACCCTGCCTCCACTCTTCAACAACCCTTCGCCGGCACACTCGTCTTCACCTTCCCCGGCACACTCTTTTAAACCCCTGGCGGTACACCCTTTTAGCCTCCAGCGGTACACCCCTTTTTAGCCCCCCAGTGGCACACCCCTCTTAACTCCCAGCGGTACACCCCTTTCAACCTTCATCGGCACACGCACCCCACTCCAATAACCCTTCAGCGGCACATATGCTTGGCCCCTCCAGCGGCACACTCCATCCTCCAGCGGTACGCCTATTTCAGCCCCCAGCGGCACGCCCCATCTCCCTTCGCCGGTACACTATAGTAATAGCAAATGAATTAATGAAAATTGTGTCAATTAAAGGATGCCAAATATGTTGCAGTGATAACAACAGTAAGAGGGGGGTGAGAAAATAATAATAATAGTAATCAATAAAAAGGGGGGAAATCACTGAGTAAAACAAATGCATAAAGAAGGTAATAAACAGCAGAGGAAAGAGAGGAACATATAACTAAGAAAATCCCAGATAAAAAAATGCTAGGGTCTACACTGCAGCTCCATCTTTCCCCGTGACCCGACAAAAAAAGGGGAACAACGATGCCGCCCTCTCAGGCCGGGCCCGGATCTTGGGAGTCTTCTCGACATGGCCAAGCCCCGACCTGATCTTGGGCCGACACTCTGATACGCGGAAACGCACGTCGTTAATACGCCCCCACTATCAAATTACAATATCCGGCCCACAAATTAAATAAATGAAATAGTTAAGTGGTGAGACCGAGTCGAATCCACAGGGAGAAGTAGATTTGAAAGTTGAAAACCTTGAGTTTTTTTAGATTTAAAGATCAAGAGATTTGACTTTAGACCGCCTTAGAAATTGAAAACAAAAACAGAATTCCAGTGAAAATAGGGGTTGAAAGAAATAAAATAACTTCCAATCTAGATAGAATTAGACAAAGTGAAATACATGAAAGTTGTAGAGAATTGAAAGATGAAGAACTTTGATGAAGACCACAGAAATAGAAAACGAGAGGAAGATAATGAAACACTTGAAAAATCAAGATCTATCGCTGCTGGTGAACAGTAACTGACAGAAAAATAGAACTGTAAAGAATTAATTATAGAGCTCAAACTAAGAAGAATTAGATAAAGTGAAAGAAGAACAAAACTTAGATCTACAAAAGGGGAACAACTTTTATGAAGAACTCAGAGTGAAATTAAGATTGGAAAGGCTTCAAAATTATAAATTGGTGGACACTTTCACTACAGATGCACAGTAACTGACACAAGACAGCACTTAGAAACACAGAGAATAACTTTTAAAATAGAAGGAATTGGACGAAATGATGAACAGAGAAGTTGAAGAACACCTAAAAAGGAAAAACTTTCATGAAGACAACAAATTGAAATGAAGAACACACAATCTTGTAAATGGATTATGAAAAGCCAAAAATGGCTAAGAGTACAATGAAATCCTTCAATACAAACTTGACACAAACTTCAAAACTTAAAGACAAAGCTTTCAAAATCTACCCCTACCAAAGCCACAAAGCATGAAATTGAAGAGCACTTACAAAGCTTAGCAATCCCTCTCTTACAACACTTGACTCTCCTCTCTTCACAACCCTCTTTCCATTACAATTGAAGCCCTTTATATAGGCTTTACATAACAACCCCTTAGGAAATGTAAACACTCTTGCCAATGTGAACACCCAATTGCTGTTATTTGTGACCCAATATTGTGTGCCAACATGTGTTACACACTTTGCTATTTTTTATGATTTTTTTAGAATTTTTCTGACATTTTTCTAGCCTATTTTCTCATTCTTTCTCTCTCTTTCTCTCTCCTCGGCGCGTCGCGCCGACCGGCCGCCATCGCGTGAGACGCGGCCCGCGTGGGCCGCGTGTGCGCTGCCCCGCCGCCTGGCTGCCTCGTGTCGGCCGCGGTGCGCTTTGCGCCCGGCCGACACGCGCCTTCTTCTGCACGTCTGTGCGCCCGCCCGCGTGACTCCGTGCGTCGGCCGCCCGCGTGCCGCCGCGTGCGCCACCTGCATATATTATATATATATTACATATATAGTTATATGTGATGTATATAGCTCATAAAAATCCTAAAAATATCTAATAAATTTATTTTTTTTATTTTTATTTTCTTTTCATTTTGGAACAAGTCCAAAATTATATTTTTTTATTTTATTTTAATAATATATATATATGTATATAGGTATATATTATGTATATAGCTTATTAAGGCCTAAAAAATATCAAATAAATTTATTCTTTTTTTATTTTTTTTATTTTATTTATTCTTATTGAACAAATTCCTGGGCTTTTGGCCCATTTCAACATACATTGTATTTTCTTATTTTTCTTATTTTTATTGTTTTGAATGCTTGTTAAATAAGGAAATATCTTTATTAAAATCATTTAATTCCAAAAAATTAATTATTTTACTCTAAATTAAAAGTAAGTGTGATAAGTGCATATTTATTATTATTAAAGCCCATAAATAATGTAAATAACATGAGTTAAGATGGGAAAATACACACTTATCACACTCCGACTAGACCGGGTTCGTTCCTCATCCCTAGGCCCTTCCGGGCTGTTATTGAAATTGCCGCGCACTCGGCAGACATTTGAACGGATTTGTCTCGGTTTTCCATCGCGTTTTCATCACGGACCGGTGTCCGAATATGAAAAGGTCCCCGAGTGACCGACATGGCTGACGGTTTGTGGCCTGAATGCAACCCTTAGCGTGATCTCTTCTTGTACCTTTCTCGCGTAATTAGTATTATTCTTTTCGGCCGCGGGGCCCCTAATTTCGGCAATTAATCAAGGGTGTTCCCTCGTATGGGGGATGTAAATAACGTCGTGACCTTTATGGCGCGCGGGATTCGGTCCCGACACGAACTACACAATTGTCTGACGAGGTCAGATCGAGCGCACCATGGGCTCCTCGGAGCCCGAATAAACTGTCACTTCGGTGACTGGCACGCCCACGCACTTAATAGACGAATAAACAGAACGAGAGAATAAATAAGTGAATTTTAGTGCGTCCACACCCCCTTAACCTTATCCCCTCCTTCTCCTCCTTATCCTCACCTCCTCTCCCTTCTTATGTCCTCTCATCCCCCTCCATTATAAATATCCCCACCCGTCTTCCTAACATCTTTACTCATCTCCTCCCTTCCATCGACGTACATCTCTTCCCCCTCTACCTCTCTTCATTCATTCTCCCCCCCTCTCAACTCTTTCTTCTCTCATTTCTCTCTCTCTCCCTCTCTCTCACACGTTCTCTCACCTCTCCCTCCCTCTTTTCTCTTTTTTTTTCTTTTTCTCTCTCTCCTTCTCTATTACACGTTCTCTCACCTCTCCTTCTCTCTTTCTCTCATTTTTTATTTTTTTCTCTCTCTCTCTAATCTTTCTCTCTTTCTCTCTCATCTCTCTTCCCACTCTCATTCTCGTATAAATAAACGGAGGAGAGAATACAACGTCAGAATTAGATAAATATTTGACAAAAGTTTAGATGGAGAATTTGAGAGCTTATGTGGAACATTTCGCCCTTCTTTATATAGAAAATCGTCCTTATGGGTAAGTTGTGAGTTGTTTAAATTTTATTAATTGGGGAAGATATAATAAGATAAAATTTTTTTTGGGATTGGAATATTATCTTTTTCTACGCAAGAATTATTACGGGAGCTCGGGTAAGATATTAAAGTTAATTTGGGGAATCCACCCTAAAGGTAGGCACATGATAAATCGACTGCATGTTATTTGATATTTATATTTCTTTAATTTGACTTTATTTAAAATGTAATTATTTCTGCTTAATTCAGTTATTTATTTAACATATTTGACCTGATGATTTATGCTTAAAAGAGAGAGAGAGAGAGAGAGGAAGCCAAGATAAAGAAATAAAAAAGTAAAAAGAATGAAAATGAAACCAAGATGAAAAATGCATCCGTCAGACAACTCCAAAAATGCATGTCCATGTCAGCCCCTATGGGCCCGGTCAACAAGGGAAGTAAACAAGAGAGAGAGAGAGAGAGAGAGAGAGAGAGAGAGAGGAAGATAAGATAAAGAAATAAAAAAAGTTAAAAGAATGAAAATGAAACCAAGATGAAAAATGCATCCGCCTGACAACTCCAAAAATACATGTCCATGTCAGCCCCTCTGGGCCCCGCCAACAAGGGAAGTAAACAAAAAAAAAGAAATGAGATGAATGATATGGCAAGTCATGAAATGAAAACCAAAAGCCGAATGAAACACTTTCCCATTTTTAAAAGGGAATAAACGAAAAGGGGGATGTGAATGAACCTAAGGCAAATAATCATACAGATGTGCATGTTACTTCGGCAGGTGAATCAGACATCTAGCAGAGGATAGAGTCAAGATAATCAATGCACCCATCCGGGGGAAGATGGTAATGAACCCAACCTCTTCTGGAACTGGTACTTAGAACCCCGCAAAGCTAACATGAGTAAAAAAATAATGAATCATGAAATGAAAAAACAAAATGAATCAATTAAAGGAAACCAATGGTGGAGGATTAAATGATTGAAGGATCAAGAAACCAAGTGGAATGAATGTGAAGTAAAATATGGGATCTGTTGAGGCCTGCTATGACGAGGCCATAACATTAAAAAAATGAAATGAATGAAAGGATAAAAAAGGAAATACTTCAAGGGGCAGAGCCTAAAGTTATGGTTGACCCCTCCATTCCCTGGCTCTGCCTGGGTGGGTCTACACAGGAAGCCCATAGGAGTCGACTCCTGCTGGTCCAGCCTGTCAGCCTCTTCAAAAATCGTGTAGTAAAAAAAAGAGAATAAATAATAATAAAAGATAATAAAAGAAAGAAAAAGGAAAAAGTGGCTTATACTGTCCATAGTTGCTTGCTATTTATCAAAAAATTGTGAGGACTCTCTTCTCGAAGTGTGATCACTGGTGACATGTACAAGGGAGTTAATGATGTAAGATTACCATTCGAAATTGCCAAAAAATCACAGTAGAAGAGAAGGTGACAGCTCACAATATTCAACACTCGCAAGAAATTGTTGACATCCAACTGTGTATAACATATAAAGATGGCCAATTTACATATGCAATCACTGGTGGTTCAAAGGGACACACCTCCCTCAAAGTTGGCTAAGTTATCCATCGCAGAATCATGGATGGTGATGTTGTCTTTGTAAATAGGCCCACCCAATACATACAAACATTCATTGCAAGCCTTCTCAGTGTATGTTCATGATGATCGTACTGTAAAGATCAATCAGTGATCGGTGCTCCACTAGGTGCAGACTTTGATGGTGACTGTATTCACATCCTTTGTACTCAGTCATTGGCTGTTAAAGCAGAAGCTTTAGAGTTGTTTAGTGTGTAACAACAGCTTCTGAGTTCTCACATTGGCACATTGAATCTGCACTTGGCTCAAGACTCACTGTTGGCATTAAAGTTGATGAAAAAAAACATGTTTCTTGAAGAAGGCAACAACACAATAGTCAGGGACATTTGCTTCTGCCAGTTCACCCCCTCCAGCTTTGTGTAGGGCTCTTAAGGCTGGCCCCTTTTGGATGATTGTGTAGATTTTTCAAAGTGCACTACCCCATCTCTCGGACTATTGTGGAGAAATGTATCTAATTTGACAGGGTGAAATTATGCTGCTAGATTTTGAGAGGGACACTTTGCCATTGACAATGTCAGAAGTTGTTCTTCTATTTTATTTTTTGAAAGGTCAGAAGGCAGCACACATGTTCTTTAATTTACTCCAGCCTTTACTGATGGAGTTTCTATTCTTAGAGAAGGTCAGAATTCTGGCTGTTAATTTTATTCTGAGATCTTCTTGGGGTAACATAATTGACTCAAGGAGCGAATCAAGTATTTGTAAAGTAGTTCAGCAACCTGGCCTTTTGGGCTTGCAACTATCTGACAGAGGCAAACTTCACTCGCCTGCGCTAGTTTCTAACATCTTGTCACACTTCATGAACAAGTATCTTGTTGAGGATGATTGCCCCACAAGAGCTTATGGTCTGGTTGGAAATTCCTTTTTCCATGATTTGGACCCTTATGAGGCTTTAGTCCATTCGATCAGTACAAGAGAAGCGATTATGTGTTCTTCTAGAAGACCATACTCAACCTGGTTCCGATAAAAAAAAAGAATGAATGAAGGAATGAAGAAATGATAAAACAATCATAACAAAAGATGAACGAATGAGGATTAAAGATGAGCCTCCATGCTGAACTAATTTCATGAACAAAAAGAAAATAATAAACCAAAAGATAAAAAAAGAGAAAGAAGAAAATCAAAGTGCTGTTGGGCCAGCCTGCGCTGGGCAGGGTCGACCCACCCTCCTGCCAGAGCAGCAAATCTCCCCTTGTCAAGCTAAACCCTTTAAAGAGTGCATTAGATAAAAAAAATGAATGATCTGCGGGGGTCTACTGCTGGACCTGCCCGACAGACCCCCGGGTCTGTTGATTCCTTGTGATAGTGGCCAATCCCTCAGCCCATTCCTCAATCCGCATTGTCACAAACACATGCTGTATATCCAAATGAGAAAAGGAAAGAAGGGAATAAAATGAATCAAATGAACAAGAAAATGAAGAAGAGGGTGGCTTATGATTGCTGAAGCACAGCAGACCCGCAGGCCTTAAGTCTGTTGATTCTTTGTACTAGCAGGCATCCCCTACCCAGTTCCACCCCATTCGGGCATTTCAAGAAATACCTATGATATATCAAAAAGGATGAAAGAAAGAACAGGACAAACCAAATGAGCAAGAAAGCAGACAATAAACTATAAAAGAAGAAAAGGATAAAAAACCAGATAAATAGGGTAAATTGGCCGCTAAAGAAAAACTATGAACTGAACAGTAGAAACAAAAAAATAAAGATAAGGAAGTGAGCTAAAAAAAATGAGATGAATGAATGAAAAAAATGCCATGAATGATAAAATCCATGGAAATGCCCTCTCTAAGAATTTGACGGTGATTTGTCTGTGGCCCTTTCCCATGGACCCTCTTATAGAGGGGATATCAATGTGCCCTTGCAAAGTGTTCTTGGATTCCGAGGATCACCCCATCACAGCCATGGCCTCCCATTGCTCCGGGCCAATATCCCCGCTGATTTTAAACCGCTTGGTCGGGATTTCACTGAATTACCCCTTTTCCTCAAATATTGAACTTGCTGTCTCTCGACATACATATGTCCCTATGCTTCATGCATATCTATGATATTTTCAGCTCGGACACTCGTCCGAACAATGAAATGGTCATTACATGATCGATGTTGTTTCAAATACCTCTCTTACACCCTAACATGGGGGATTTTGACGCTATTCAATGCATCTTTTATTTTTTGCATGTAAAATGCTTTCTAGTCTTGAAAATGCTCTTTTCTAACCTTTTTTAATCTTTATGAAGGGTATAACAATAGCAAAAGAAGGATAATAATTTTATAATTGTTAAAATAAGAGGGTTATTTCTATAAATTTTTCTTTAAAAATTTAATTGTTTAGAGGTTGTTGGCCTTAAGCACGGTCACAGTGGCCTCTATGCTTTTTGTTTTGATATTATTATTATTTATTTAAGAATTTCTTGTCTTAAAATAAGTGTAGTTTTCTAATTTAAAAGTGAAACTATTTTCTTTGGAATACCATAAAAGAAAACAAGATTTTTCATTGGTTAATTGTAATTTTAACAAGTTTTTCTCCGACTTTAACTTTTGGTGGATATGAATAGTAATACAAAACAAAAGAATCTTAGTGTCATGCACTTAATTTTATTTATACTTGTAGAGGCAGAAAATCGGTTCCTGGCCCTCGTACCACACTTATGAATTTGTTTATTCGGGAAAGTCGTCCGGCACCCATGGAAGCCTGCAATCACAAGGGAGAGGGGCGTCAGAAGGAGCCTCGGGTGTTATCCCAGGGGACAACCCTCCGATGCTTAAGTTAGCAATCGGAAAATGGAGAAGCTGAGGAGAGAGTTAGGGGGAGAGAGAGAGAGTTGCAGAGTGGCGTAGTGGGCCTGACTGGGGTGAACCGGCTTGCGGGGGAGCTCTTGCCGTGACCAGTAGACACTCGGGGAGTGCTCGCTGGGTGGTAAGGGTACCTGGGGGTCGGTCGGTGCGTGGCAGAGGTTCTTTCTCTTGGCCGCATGGTGGCTCCTCCTGTCTCTCGGCCGAAGAGGATGGTAGCGCTCTTGGTCTCGGTTGGAGAAGACGGTGGCGCTCTTGGAGATGGTCCCTCTCTGGGGTGATGTTTATCTCTTGCAGAGCGCCTGGAGTTTCTTCCGAGTCTTCAGGGTGAGTGCCCTCCGTCCTCTATCCATTGAAGTCCCTTTTATAGGGGGTTGTCCTGATGTCGAAGGTTTGCTTCTTCATGGAGGTAAGGCCAGGGCCGTGGGGTCGATGTCAGATGGCAGCCGCTCTGGTAGGCGGTTCCTTCTCCGTCGGGCGGTTGCGTCTCTGGCGGACCTTACGGTATCTACCGGGCATGCTCGCAAGGCGTGCTTCCTCTTAATGGCGGCAAGGCTGCGGTTAGGCTCGAGAGCTGGTTGACCCCCGACAGGTGTTATGGCGCCCGCAGGGCGTGGTTGCAGGGCGCCCTTGCTCCCGGCGGTCATGGGCCGCTCGTCATGGGCCGTGGCAGGCACGGCCCGACAGGCACGCTACGGGCCGCAGGCTGGGATGATCAGGGCGAACGTGGGCCTTATATGGGTCGAGCTAATTTTACCCTCCTTAATACTACTTTACAATCCAACGAACAATTTCAAAATGTTGTAAAAGAAAACAGCTGTTAAGTTTTAAGGTGTTTTACGAGAGTTAAACGAGATCACTTAATTTGCTTGGACGATTTAATTTAAGGGTATAGCCTTCAATGAGTTGAAATTTGATATCTATTTATACAAGACTTCGTCACCGTACCCACCCTCATAGAAATAGTTGGTATTGTTGTATAAAAAAATAAATCATCGGTCTTAACATAAGAACATTACTTTAACTAAGTACTAGCTAAGTTTGGTACAAGGTTTGACGGACCGTTCATCCTGTCCGTCCCAATTTTTCGCTGGGACGAGACAGGACGGGTCGATATTGTTGTGTACCGAGATAGAAAAAAAAAAAAAAATATATATATATATATATATATATATATATATATATATATATGTTACGTTATAAAATAACTCAAATCATGTTAATTATATCCCAGTTGGTTAGGTGTTGTGCGATTTTAATCAGCGTCCCTAATTCGAATCCCCTCTTTCGTATCGTCTTAAATGTTATTTTTAAAAATAATTTTTCAAAAAAAATCAAAAAAAAACACGGCAAAAGCACATTTCGATCCCATGATCTCACGGTTAACCATGAGATCCTCAACCAACCAACTAACATATTAAATTTGTTATAAAAAAATAAAATAATATATGAAGTGACCCGATTGCGTCCCACAAACCGGTCGTCCCGGTCTGTGGCTGAGACGGGCCGGGTAGTGCGCGTTAGGCTGTCCCAGATCGGTTTGTCAAATCATGGTTTGATGGAGCATATAACATGGTTAGGACTTAGGATCAACATTAATAAACTTAAAATGTCATAGGAATGCCACGTCGTCATATTTTTTGTTACTTTTTTTAAAGTTTTTTACGGACTCAATCTCATTACAAGTTTATTTATAGAACTACTCTTCTTATTGTCAAATTATTTTAAATAACTTTATAAGATGAGTATAGTGGCAAAACCCCCTTGCCGTTTACGTCCCCTTCAAGGCAAGGTTTTCCAAACTGTCCCGGGATGGGTCGAACCGCCCGTCTTGGACCGACCCAGGAGGAAAGCGGGATGCCCGAACCAGGGGACGTGGCCGGGACGCATTGGCCCGCACGGTCCCATGCGTCCTGCTGCATACCATGCCTATCCATGGCGGGACTGGGCTGGTGCGTGTGGCCCGGCTGTCTCATGCCGGTTCGGCGTTATAAGCCAGCCGCGGGCGTGGCTGGGCGAATCAGGTGAGGGGCGTTGCAGCGGTCGTGGCCTGCGAGGGGCGTTGCTGTGGCGACCCAAGATCCGGATACCGGGGATAACCCAATACCATTCAAATCCTGGCCCGCCGTCCATGAGTCGGAGGGCTCGGAAGGGATAAAAGGAGTGTAGAGGTACAAAGAAATAGAAAATAAAGTATAACAATTCAACAATTAACATAAATAAATAAACAACTACAATAGAGTCCAGTCCAACCGAAATACAGTCTAAGACAGAGAAGCGTACCCAACACCGAGTGAACACTTGGCCCGACGAGCTGGCCTTTAAGAACCTCCATGCAGTATTCTCGAATCTCAAGGAAGAACTGCCACACCAGAAAAGTAGGGGTGAGCCTCCTATCACTGGCTTAGTAGGGGTCACGCGGAACCCCAACCGTAAACAACTGCTGTAGCGGAAAGCGGCAACAACAGCAAGAACAACAAACATAGTGGCCGATCAAACCTCGACTCTACAGCTACTCCTACTATATCGAAAAACACGCCCCGATCTCACCGTCGGGGACCACCAGATTAACAAGAAAACCTCTGGCTACGTACGCTGCCCGAAAAACTCATCACGACACCACTGTCGTGGACTTGACACTGCCTAGGAAAAACCCTCGGTGATGCTCACCGGAACCCTAGACCTCAACCTTGGGAACACACCTGGTAACTGCACGCAAAACCACGTCTCGCAGACGAGAAATGGAACCTCACGTCATGAGAATCTCACGTCACGTGATTGGAGTACCTGTCCATTAGAAGTAAGGTCGGATGCGTCCACTGACGACTTAGTCTGTGCCTCAGGTGTCTCCCTCTAGTCCAGCGGAAACTGAGACACCGTACTGTGACCACAGAACAAGGACTAGCTGGGGTCACGCTCGTCAGCGTAGGTCCGACGTGCCCAACCATGTGCGCACACACAGTCGACCATCCGCTCTAAGTCGGGTCCTCTAGCTAGTTTTCTCCTAACCCAGACTTAGGCTGCAAAGGCGAGGGGCCCTACGGTAACTAGCTTAAAAACCGTCCATCTCGGGAAAGCTCTCCACCACTCCCGAGTGGGTCCACACTCGCGTATGCAGGAAAACCACAGCTAGTGGGGGGTCACTAAACGTTAACACCAAAAATCACGCACACACCCATCACGAGTAACACGGAGTACTAGGTGGCTCGAGACCACCAGACTCTGGACAGCCCAGTAGACCTAACAACCCAACGGTCTTTGAGTCGCACGACTCGGGTCAAGACCGCTGCACGTGACGGCACAATGCCATCAATCTAGCCTAATCCCTAGGTCTGAAACCACGGTAACACGATTCTCAAGATAGCTCGCAAGCCGCCGAGTCGATCCCTTATTCAAGGGAAAAGTGGAAAACCTCCAGCCCCAGGCTAGGTAACTAGACTCGCAGTCCAAGGGCCAAATCCATGGCCCACTCGGAAAACACTTATCGGAAAGCCAATGACGTGCGGGAATAACCCACCACAGACATGCTGATACACGGAGACTCGTTCTAGTAAGAACACAAAAGCCCGGAACATATGGGGTCACCCAGACCCCAAAGATCCATGGGCACACTAATCGAGGTAACCTGGTACCTCCGGACACCCCTAAAACATGAACACATAACCCACAGTGTCCGGGACATCCACGAGGCCGAAGGTCGACCACTGGGTTACAACTGGGTCGACTAGAAGCCAATTAACACAACGTGAACCGAATCATAAAAACAACGGAACCTAAGTGGCGGTCATCACCCTGACCGTCACCCTAAGGAAGCGGTCTACCCCAGGACCGCCAATCCCAGCCTAGCGGTCCATCCAGAACCGCTACGCCCTAGAGACACTCAAGACCTAGGCGGTCATCTCTCAGACCACAAGGCTAACTGGCGGTCCACAATGGATCGCAAAACCTCACCTAGGTCAGGACCCAAAACCCCGATAACGGACCGTAGGTGGTCATCTTCTGACAGCCAGGCAAGGTGGCGGTCCTTGGCCTGACCGCCACCATCGAGTGGTGGTCAGTCGCAAGACCGCTACCCTAGCTACCTGAACCCGATCGACCAAGAAGTATAAAAACGATCATGCCCTAACCACTAAGCACATGTTGATGGTCTCCTTGAGACCGCTAAGCGCGGCGACGGTCCATCGCGAGACCGCAGAGCTCGAACCGACATAAGGGGACCCCTGGCGGTCTTCATATAGCCGCCAGGTCGCTTGGCGGTCCCTGGAAGGACCGCTAAGCCGTCCCGAGTGCGAAAATGGCGAACACGGTAGTAAACCCCATTCCACGCCCCGTTCATACCCATGTGAAGGGAACAATAAGGTGAAACTATTCCCCAACCTCTCTAGCACCGAGAGGACCCATTTAAACTCCAAAAGCACAATCAAAACACAAAATCTAGCTCACACCCCAAAATCATGCATTTTAACCTCGGTGGGAAAAAAAACCATCTCGACTCACCTCGGGGTACCAAACTCGCGGGAAAGGAAGTACACAAGCTAGGGAACCGCCCCCCTACTTCCACCAAAGATTCCGCGCATCGAGGATGTCGATCCACCAAGAAAACGCCGTTAGAGCTCCGTCGGTTCACGAACTTGCCACGAGCTCTACCGTGAGCCATTGCCTCTCGATCCTCGCCCATGCTCAGCCGCTCCTTACCCGCGTCGCCTCTGCCTCGTCCCCGCCTTGCTCTGTCGGCCACCGGAGAAGAGAGGGGAGAAAGAGAGAGCGTGAGAGAAGAGAGAGGGAGAGAGTGAGAAATGAGAGATGGGGAGAGAGAAAATGGGTTGGGTTTAAATAGAAAATTCAGAATTTTTGAAAAATACAAAAAATAAGAAAAAATACGCCTCACAATCCTCTTAAAATGCACAACGCGTCGGTAACATCTTGAAGTTAGAGAACGTAACGGTTTATGCTACACGGGGTTCCGAAGGTCCGACAGATAAAAATACGCGTAAACTGCAAAACTCAACCCGGGACCTATAAAAGCGATCCGAAATCCACGGATCCAGATCCAAAATATATCTAAAAAAACTCAGGGCGTTGCAGTTGCAGGACGGCGAGGGGCGGTGCAGGGTGGCGATCCACGGTGTAGGCTGGCAGGGACCAACGATCGAAGGCCTCCGACGAGGTAAGTTCAATGTTTTGAATTTTTTTTTTCAAGAGGAGGAAGGAGGGTGGCCGGTGGGTGGAAGAAAGGCAGTGGTGGACGGCGATAGGGTGCTGTGGGAGGGCGGTGGAGGGCGGAGGCGCCAGGAGGCTGTCCAGGGGAGGGGGTGGTGGAGGCCATAGGGGGACGTGGGAGGTGGGGGGGTCCGCCTAATGCCGTTGCCAGCTGTGACAGACTTGACGCAGGTAATGTACTTTAACATTGAACATTATATAGCTCGGTCAGTATTTATTTCATCTAATTATTATAATGTTCTTCATCCGCCTTAATAATAGCTGAGTGGTGGCTCAATTACGGCACAAGTGCACCGACATTAAGGAAGATTGCAATGAAAGTTCTATCACAAACATCCTCCTCAAGTGGGTGCGAGAGGAATTGGTCGACATTCTCTTTCTTACATACCAAGCTCAGAAATAGGCTAACACAGAGAAGACTTGACAAAATGGTCTATGTTCATTAGAACATGAAGCTGAAGGTTAAACATGTGCAAATGGATGCAAGGAGAGGAGAGAGAGATTACGACCTAACAGATGTTGTGTACTTGCGAGACGATGATGACCCTATGGTTTCATGGGTTGCAAGAATCACCACTGAGCGTGGTGAGGCAGAACTTTACGAGGAGGGCGAAGAACCTGGTGAGACACCTTGACCTAATACTTTTCTCACAGCAGTTGTACAGGAGGGAGGGAGATGACATCGATGTGGAGATGGTTGGAGGCGAGTTAGCAACGAGACATGATGAGAAAATTAATTTGGATGAAGACCTCATCATTGGGGGCGGAGACACATCTTATGCGTACGATGATGCAGAATGGGCGCGATTGATGCAACCTCCAGTAAATCCACTTCCACCACTAGCTCAGGTGAAATAATATATACAAATCGAATCGCATATTTGATTACAGAGCGTAGGCATATATCTATGTATGATGATGTAAGAAATATATTACAGGCCGATCTGATAAATGAACACTGGTCTCGGGTTGTTGCACCGCGATATTCAATATCTACAGAACCCAGAAGGATATCCACTTCTACAGAGGCTAGGGGGAGTTTATCATTTAGAGAGGTGAATTTATATGACTACAAGAAGATTTATATGCTATATTCTATTGCTAATTGAATATGTTGTTGGCTCAATTGTGTAGCCTTTGGTAGCATCCAAACAGCTATCTCAGTCAACTGCACTACGATGCTCAGCGTCTAAGGCACCCATCAGTCGTCTTAGGTATACTCATACGTATATATTTACACAGTACGAAATTACTCAAACTTCTTATCTAACAAAACCTCCGCTTCTCAGGCATCTAGAGGGACACAACATGCAGCAGATAAGTCGCCGCCTGCTCCACCGAAGAAGTAATCGTCATGGACCACATTTGATGAGGACATCAAGAGCTTATGGGTTGTATTGTATGTATTGGCTTGTATATGTGGGTAGTATGGGTTGTATTGGCTTGAAAGTGTGTAATTTTTGATTTCTTTCATTTGGGCTCTCTTTGTAAGGCTTAATTAAGCCATTGTGCCACATTTCTAGGAAGAGTCCATTACTAGGTATCATGGTTTAGGTCCACTTAAGGGTGCTACTTCATATTGGGTCATTTGGTTTTAAATGGGTCATTAAGGCACTTAAGGCCCAAATTGGGTTCCACTCTCCCATGGGCCATCTAAGTGAGAATGGCCCATGACTAGCATGATATATTGGGTGGCTCTTGGCCCATGAATGGTCTTGGCCCATGAAGGGGGGCGCCCCCTCTTTTGGCCTTATTAGGCTTGGTTGGTGTGTATTAGGTGAAGTTGGAATGGAATTAGTCTAAGGTTGAATGGAGATGGTCAAGTTAGATTAAAAAATGGTATTTGGTGTGTTATTCACACTTCATCTCAGCCATTCAATCCCCAACCCTTGATCCAAGGGTCCACATTAGATTTTAGTGGAGTCATATATAATGTTGTATTTTCATGAGAAATTCAATGAAAAAAATCAGAATTTTTGTGAATGCCTTGAAGCTTGGTGCGCCCCTCTCTCCTCCCTTGATGTTCTTCCTTCCCCAACCCCAGATCTAGAGTGTATTCTATCTCCTTCCTCCCCTCTCAACCTCCGGTGATCGTTTGTGCCGCCGCCGCCGCCGTTCGTGCCGCCTTCGAGCTGCCACGGGATCGTCTTCGGTTTTCTGTCCTGCTGGACAGAGGTGCAGTTCGTGAATTCCTGAAGCCAGCCACGAGCTCAGATCGATTTGAAATTTTGAGGGTTGGTTCCAATCTTCTATCCCATTCTCCAGAAAAAAACTCCAGGTTCAAAAGCCACCGTTTCATATCTTTACCATTTCGTTCAACTCTCAATCTCAGATCTGTTCTGTCACTGTCTATAGTGACAGTAGCCTTGAGTTCTCCACCTTCGACCACTCTTTTGATTTATGTTAGACCTTCCGATTTAACTGGGTGTTCTGTCTATCGTTCCCTACCACCACAATTTTTTCTTAAATTTTTATCATCCTTCTACCTATTTTTAATAATTCATGTTCTACCGGAGCTACAGTACTTTCAGTCAGATCCCAGATCCGACCTTCGTCCAGTAAACAAATCACAGAAAATCATAGACACATCCAAACGTGTCTAAACCAATTTTGTTGTCTTCCCAACTCAATTTCCACAACTTTTCTAAAGAACCCAACCCCAGATTCGAACGTCTACCTCACGGTCAAAGGAAATCCACAGTCAAGTTCTCTGCAGGTCTGAGTCTTCAGTTACTGTACAACAGGAGATTGAAAATTCCATAAGTCAAGATCCGAGCAGATCCAGGCCAGATCTTTGGGCCTAGGTTGAAGAACTTCAAGCTAGCTTTCCAACGGCGCCAGTCTCGTGTCGATCCGACATCGGGGCTGATCGCAGCGCCCATTCTCGCCGGAGCGCGCGCCGAAATACAGAACCGGCAGATTTTCGATCGGGTTTTCCGACCGGTGCCGAACGGAGCCGCCGGGCCTCCGGCCGGCGAACCAGCGTGCCGCCATCCCAAGGAGCGACCCTCCGGGCATCCACCACTACAGCGGTGCCACCGGGTCCCACACGGCCCCTCCGGACAACACGTGGGCCCCACCGCCACGTGTTCGGGTGTTGCCGAATCAACGCGAGAAGCCGCCCGTCAACCCGAATTCGGTCCTCCCGGACCCCATTGTGTAGCCCTTTACCTCCCTGCGTGGAGTGGGCAGCGAGTTACATTTCTGTAATATCCGTGTATAATTGTTCCGGGAGTACGACTTTGGCCGGGTCCGTCTTCCCCACGCCGAGCGCGTGGAGGTATCGTCTTCGCTCCTACACTTGGCATTTCGCTTATTTCATATATGCTTGTTTGTGCCGCTGCTAGAGAGCATGTGTAGGGATATCTAGCTCGATATATTTTCATATCACCGCTGCTGCGAGAGAGAGTGAAGCCGTCCCATGACCCGATCCGGGCACGAAAGTGCGAGCCGACCACCCTAGCTCTGTTTCTCAACCGCGCACGTCCGACGCTTCCCTCGTTAAGGGACGATCGCGAGCTTGTCGTGTCCGTGGTCTCGTCCCGCATCAACATTATTCAAGAGCAAAAAGGGCACACAACCACCAGTAAATCCGATGAACATTTCAGCCTTAGAGACATTAGATCCCAATGCAGATGACGACACTCCCGAGTCATCTGTTGAGCCCCGCATCAGTGGGAGTCATGACTCCGATGATGACAGTACACTGGCAGGGTCTTCATCCCATAGTCGTGGCAGTTCTCAAGGTGGTCAACAGAGTCGTCGTAGGGATACTAGTGCTAGTGGCAGAGAGTATAGCAGTGATCAAGGCAGAGGTCATGGGGGCCGCGAACGTGTGGTATGGACAGAGGAGCAACAATTCACACATGCCACGCAAGATGAGGACCACGGTGCTCTACCGCTAGGGGCGAGGCCGACGACTGATTATTGGGATCCCTACCATAGAAGTTCTATTACAAACAGTACCAGCTATCAAGGCATGCTGTCTGATTTTGAGAGGATGAGTACACATGACTCTTAAGGATCTGGAAGTGAGTATTGATGGTCATGGCAGTAGTAGCCGATGTATCATGATGATTTTGAGAGCAGTAGTTCATTCTTCCTATCGTATCCATATCCTCATGCCCATACTTTAATGCCGCAATATACCTAAGGATTCGATCAACCCTCAGCTACACCACTGTCGGTCGTGTACTCACAAGGTTCCCAACAAAATTAATACTATATATGCATGTACTGAGAGAACTATTCAGGTTTCATGCATTATGAAGGCTATTTGTCATATCTGCGGAGCACGTATAATGTCAAATTATTTGGAGATGAGATGTGGCCAAGTTGGAGCCCATATGATTAGGAGTATGTATCATTTGTTTATATTTATAAGTACCTATAAATTAATCGTAATTTTCTTCATATATTGAGTTTTGCACTTATCATTCAAGTTACTAATGCAAAATTTTACAACATTTGTAGGTCATCATGGACGGATGCCGTCACCCTGCATGAGAGCATGGGTACACTGTTGAGGGTGATCGACATGTGCACAGTAGACACTGCGGACATCGCGTCACCGGCATACATAGATTTATAGAGCACCTTGCGGGAGTGGGACTGGATTGCCGTGAATGCTCCTTAGTTCCAGAGGATGTCCGAGATTACTTTCGGACATAGTTACTGGAGGGATATATTTCTTGTAGCAGAGCTGGGGCATCGTCTTCTACGTCCAGGGTACCCCCACCACCAGTACCGGGCAGATCAGGATCTTCCTCCGCATCGAGAGTTCGAGTAGTACCAGCACCAGTCGCACCAGTAGTAGATGATAGACTTGAATGTATAGATGTAGTTAGGACTTTTTTTAGAGAATTTCATGTACCCTCCATCACTGCACATGACCCATTATTTGTGAAGATGGTTACATACTTTCAGGCTCACCCACATGCACGTTCACCCGCTAGGATAGAGTTAGATTATACGGGTCATCAGTCTCATGTATGTGATTCTGATTGGGATTCAAGATTCATAGATGAGTCAGATGAGTGATTTTTGACATTTTTGTACTTTATGAGTGGAGTTGAATCATGTCATTATTATGTATATGTTCACTTTAATATATTACGATATCTTTTTTTATCTCTTCAAATAACATGCTTAATTGAGAAGTGTAATAAGTTATTTCTATGTAATTAATCCTATGTAATTTAATATACATCTTATGATCACAAAAAATAACTCAACATTTTATTAGTTTTCAAGGTGTAAAAATTATTTCATTTCAATCCACGCAATTAAATTTTTGATGAAAATAACCTGGTAGGAAAGGGTTACATTAATGAAAATTATTAATAAAATATTAAAATGTTAATAGTGGGCTACGGCAAGAATATATATTTTAAGTATAATTAATGACGTATAGATGTTATTAAAACTAATATGAGAATAAGAATGATCATTCTACAAATAACTTTACAAAGAAGATATCTTTACAAGAAACCCTACTTTTGATCATTTTTTTCCACCGCTTCATTTTTAAGAAAATAAAATAGCGTAGTCTACAACTTAAGTTACCGTTTACCGTAGTTGAGAAGAGTGGCAAATCCTTCACCGTCGAAGCACACCCCCATGCGACGAGATCTTTCACTTCCGAAAGCACACACCGTGTGTCTCACCTGCCACCGGTGCGGCCCATATCATCTGT